>JACXGI010015988.1:0-16607 GCA_016801175.1 Esox masquinongy | reverse complement strand
AGACATTACCAAGAACTGGACGTCCCTCCAAAATTGATGAAAAGACGAGAAGAAAACTGGTCAGGGAGGCTTCCAAGAGGCCTACAGCAACATTAAAGGAACTGCAGGAATTTCTGGCAAGTACTGACTGTGTGCTACATGTGACAACAATCTCCCGTATTCTTCATATGAATGGGCTATGGGGTAGGGTGGCAAGATGGAAGCCTTTTCTTACAAAGAAAAACATCCAAGCCCGGTTGAAGTTTGCAAAAACAAACATCAAGTCCCCCAAAAGCACGTGGGAAAATGTGTTATGGTATGATGAAACCAAGGTTGAATTTTTTGGCCATAATTCCAAAAGGTATATTTGGCGCAAAAACAACACTGCACATCACCCAAAGAACACCATACCCACAGTGAAGCATGGTGGTGGCAGCTGGAACCGGGGTCTTAGTCAGGGTGGAGGGAATTATGATCAGTTCCAAATACCAGGCAATTTTGGCACAAAACCTTCAGGCGTCCGTTAGAAAGCTGAAGATGAAGTTCACCTTTCAGCACGACAACGACCCAAAGCACACATCTAAATCCACTAAAGCATAGCTTCACCAGAAGAAGATTAACATTTTGGAATGGCCCAGCCAGAGCCCAGACCTGAATCCAATTGAACATCTGTGGGGTGATCTGAAGAGGGCTGTGCACAGGAGATGTCCTCGCAATCTGACAGAGTTGGAGCGCTTTTGCAAAGAAGAGTGGGCAAATATTGCCACGTCAAGATGTGCCATGCTAATAGACTCCTACCCAAAAAGACTGAGTGCTGTAAAAAAAATCAAAAGGTGCTTCAACAAAGTGTTAGTTTAAGGGTGTGCACACTTATGCAACCAGGTTATTTTGAGTTTTTTATTTTTTATTTGTCCCCATCAAAAATTTCAGTTTGTTTTTCAATTGAATTGTTCACGTTATAGGTCACATTAAAGGTGGAAAAAGTTCTGACATGATTTTTCTTTGTCTCATTCTTTTACATCACAAGAACCTGGCATTTTATTAGGGTTGTGTAGACTTTTTATATCCACTGTACTTTTGAGTGATTGTACTGTGTCACTGTCTCCGCTTTTTTCTTGGCTCCGCTGCTGATGGCTACGGTTTTATGCATGGTGCTGAGAAGGCAAACACTCTTGTTCTTCTTACATCTGTACACTGTAAGAGTAGCATTCCCATTCTCCATCACTGTTGTGGAGTAGAGCGCCACTGGTGTGTTGTTTTGTGCGCAGGGTGGCAGCTTCCGTCTCTCTTTGTTCAGGTTTGTTTTCTTCGCCATCAAATTCTCTTCCAGGGAAGGTGATGTAAAAAAGTTGTCCGTTGTCACATTTCTGCCTTTGCCCGTGAAAGACTCCATGAGTCTCAAAACCACAGTCTCAGAAAGTCGCTTACCCGCTGGCCTGGTTTCATCCTTCCCCCCAAAGTACATGCCATTGTGCATGCGCTTTGTTTCGACATCAGCAGCTAATGATCCCAAACTTGTCAGGTTTGTTGGCCATGTACTGGGTAAAACGGCACCAAGCCTTTGTTGGGAACAGTTGCTCATCAACATGTTTTCTCTTGGCTTGTAACAAGCAATGCAATTCTTCACAAAACTTTTCCAGGTATCTGAGATTGCAGCAAACTTGTCCATTTTGAAGCGTAGACTTTTTGTCTCCTTGTCGTCAAAATACAGGTGTTGCACAGTCTCTCAGAAGTGGTTGCCTGACATAGTCTCTTGGAGAAAGTTCACCCCAAATCCATCAGACCAAAATGACTCCAAATCCATGCTCTTCCCACCGCATGCGCTGCGGACATACAAGAGCGCAATGAATTCTCTGAGTTCATCAACAGACATGTCCCACGCACTCTCTCCTTTTCTGTGCGCATGAGTAACAGTACAATCTCTGATGTGCTGCAGCATCTGCATGTCACACAAACAAAGAAAACTGTTGAGTGCACTGCCAATGTGTCCTCTGGCTTGGGTTGTTGGGCCTGCACTCTCCATGAGGATATTCTGCGAAGGTAGTCTTCCTGGTGTGCTCTCATTGCTCTTTTCTACCCAAATCGTGCTTTCCCTCCCAGACTCTCGCAGTGGCATTTGGGGTCGCCGTAGGTTTGTTTCTTTTTTTTGCGAGGAGGCTCAGGCATTGGAAGTGGTTGCTCATTATCAGAATCAGATGAAGACCCATCGTCCAAGATGTCGATTTCGGGGTCTGTTTCTGATCCTTCATCTGACTCCATCTCATCTAAATCTTGCAGCATCTGCAATGCTGTCACGGCGTCAAATCGTCGGGTTCGGTATGCTATTGTGAACTAAAAGCTGTGAATTGCATCTGAGTTGTGTCTGACATGCTCACCGAGTTCAGATTATATACAATTACTACCCTCATCATCATTCTTCATCATTACACTTCAGTCACATGCATACAGCTCTGGAAAAAATTATGAGACCACTGCACCTTTTTCTTTCCTTTCCAAAAAAGTTGAAAAGGAAAGTTTTGAGTGAGGAATAGAAGCGTTCAATTTGCAGTGGTCTCTTAATTTTAACCCTTCTGTTCCTCACTCAAAACCTTCCTTTCCGACTTTTTTTGGAAAGGAAAGAAAAAGGTGCAGTGGTCTCAAATTTTTCCGGAGCTGTAGGTCTGTCTGGGGTGATCAGGGGATTATTACCTATTCATCCATTGCCGTCATTGCTATTCATTAGATTAGATGTAAATTTATTGTCATAGAACAAGTACAAGTAAAGTATAACAAAATAAAGTTAGCATCTAACCAGATGTACAGATAGAAGAGTGCTAAAAATTTCCAATTGAAACAATTAAGAACAATGTATAAGTGGGATGTATGAATGTGCAAATTGAAGGTGCAAGGTGGCATGTGCAACTGAAATGCAGGGATAATAGCAATGAGGTTTCTGAGGTCGACATGCACATGTAACAACTGAAAAAGAATGTAAACAACATATAAAAACTGTAACAGTTGTTATGGAATTTCTTGAACTGATGTATTCTTAATTCTATAAATGTATAAAGGAGTTACTGGTGAAAGTACTGAGTCCCTATGTTTAGACAAGAAAAGGAATGTGGGAGTGGAGGATCTGGTTTCTGTTAATGGTCATCATTGAATGGTATCAGTAGATCATTGGGTCCTCCGTCAACCTGTCTCTGTTCTTTGTCCAGATGGTGTGTCCCTTCTGAGTTGAACAGGTTACCTATAGTGTCCTTAGTTCCCTGGGATGAGGTGGGGGGACAGCCTGCCCTTTGGGTAAAACCTATGTATTGAAGTATCTTACCACACCCCTTTTCACTGTATACGTACTGATGCTTGTTCTGTGTTACTTCAGAGATGCCTCATAGGTTTATTTTGTAGGCTTTTGACGGTTCTCTCTATTTGCAAATATTAGAAAATTGATGGTTTTGAGACAGTACAGTTTGTAGGGTGCAGGAGTGATTTTTTGATGGGTAACTATGTATACTGTTGTTCGGTAGGGTGTTTCAGTTTTAGCAACTGTAGTTAAGAAAAGACCACTACTGTTGTTCCGTGTCCTGATAACACTCCCATGCGGTCAACCTATTGCGGGGCAATTTGAGCAGGACCTTAAACAGCTCTCTATTGGTGGAATGGGTTTCTGTGCTAACGTCTGTGCAAAATGCGAGAAAGGTGTCTGGTTTGTTTTTCGAAAGTATGGGAATTGAGCCCCTATGTCTCCCTGACAGAACCTGTACTGTGGGTTGAGGTGATTCGGTCCCCTTGGGCTAGCGGTCAGAGCATGGATTGCTTAGGGGCTATTACCGTTGCGCATCTGGGTGGTGGAGTATAACCACTTGTTACGTTTAGAGGACCTCACGGATCTTGTCAGGCTCAATGTCCACCAATTTTAAAGGCTGTAGGATGGAGTAGAGATTGCTCCTGTATATAATGGTTTTCGGATATTGAATTGTCAATATCTTGTTGTGGTCTACCTCGTAAATGCGTTTTTCCTTTTGGTGTTCCCTGTGCACGAGGGTTTCCGATTGGCAGCGTTTTGTGTTCTTCGGTAACATGTATGTTTGGTTGTGTTTAAGTTTTTTTTAAATTTGCCAGGTTTTGCTTTGTTTGATGTACACTTGAGTGAATGCATTCATTGCGACGTTAATGTGTTTCTCTGGCGAGGCCCACTCTGTCGGCCTTTGCCAAAGAGCTGACTTTTTTGTCGCCGTTAACACAATTTTGAGCCTCGGTGCCATTCAGTATCAGCCATTCAGTATCATCCGTATTCAGCCATCCATTTGTGCAATGGATGTGAGGAAATCGGAATCTCTCTTCTTGCGTCCCGGACCCCACTCTCACTACAAAAACCCATCAAACAGGAAAGCTAGCCATGGCTCCCCTAGCTCTGTTGCATGAATCCACCTGCTAGCACTTTGCTTGTAGCATGGTAAGTTGTCATTATTTAATTTTTTTGCTAATCTAAGCTATGCATTAATGTTTCCACCAAACCCTATTCTCATAGTGGAATTAGCAAACAACTGTACTCTGCATGAATTACAGATGTACTCTGATTTAAGGTTTATATATACAGCTCTGGGAAAAATTAAGAGACCACTGCAAAATTAGCAGTTTCTCTGGTTTTTACTATTCATAGGTATGTGTTTAAGTAAAATGAACAGCTTTGTTTTATTCTATACACTACTGACAAAATTACTCCCAAATTCCAATAAATATTGTCATTTAGAGTATTTATTTGTAGAAAATAACAACTGGTCAAAATAACCAGAAAAATATGTTTTCAGACCTCAAATAATGCAAAGAAAACAAATTCTTATTCATTTTTCAACAACAAAATACTAATGTTTCAACTTAGGAAGTGTTCAGAAATCAATATTTGGTGGAATAACCTTGATTTTTAATCACAGCTTTCATGCGTCTTGGCATGCTCTCCACCATTCTGTCACATTGCTGTTGGGTGACTTCTTGCCACTCCTGGCATAAAAAATTCAAGTAGCCCGGCTTTGTTTGATGGCTTGTGACCATCCATCTTCCTCTTGATCAAATTCCAGAGGTTTTCAATGGGGTTCAGGTCTGGAGATTGGGTTGGCCATGACAGGGTCTTGATCTGGTGGTCCTCCATCCATACCTTGATTGGCCAAGCTGTGTGGCATGGAGCATTGTCCTGCTGGAAAAAAACAATTCTCAGAGTTGGGGAACATTGTCAGAGCAGAAGGAAGCAGGTGTTCTTCCAGGATAACCTTGTTTAGTAGGCTTGATTCATGCGTCCTTCACAAAGACAAATCTGCCTGATTCCAGCCTTGCTGAAGCATCCCCAGATCATCACCGATCCTCCACCAAATTTCACAGTGGGTGCGAGACACTGTGGCTTATAGGCCTCTCCAGGTCTCAGGCAAAGCTGAAAATTTGACTCGTCAGAGAAGATGACCTTACTCCATTCCTCTATGGTCCAATCTTTATGGTCTTTTGCAAACTTGCTTCTCGTTGATGAAGATCTTTTTTTATAGCTTTGTACGACTTCAGCCCTGCCCCTAGGAGCTTGTTTCGAATTGTCCTCGCCGTGCACTTCACCCCAGCTGCTGTCTGCCATTCTGTTTGTAGGTCACTTGATGTCATCCTACGGTTGTTGAGTGACATTCGAATGAGTTGACGGTCATCTCGGTCAGTGGACA
Organism: Esox masquinongy; assembly: GCA_016801175.1. NCBI lineage: Eukaryota > Metazoa > Chordata > Actinopteri > Esociformes > Esocidae > Esox > Esox masquinongy. The sequence goes on along the minus strand of JACXGI010015988.1, from coordinate 10,950 downwards.
GTCGTTTTCACCCTTTGCCAGTCTGTAGCTTTGTTGTCCCCAATGTCTGTTGCTTGACCATGTTCTTATGAACCGCTGTCTTTGAAATTTTCAAGATGGAAGCAACCTGATGCTCACTGTATCCCTCTGCCAGTAAAGCCAGAATTGAACCCTTCTTTCAACTCTTTTGCCATGCTGAATAGTTATTTTTTTATTCAAATTACCATTGAGGTACCACTTGCACAATTTTTGCCATCCAGCTGGTCATATTGCAAGAGGATAGTGATGACCACAGGAGTGTTTTTTATACTTTTCCTTGTTAAATTAGATTTGGTTCAGGTAATCACCTAATCAGTACCCCATTTAGTAAAATGAGGTGTGCCTGTGTTGGAATTTAACAGACACTGGATTGGAATGGCTGCCATACATGTAGAGAGAGCTGATTTAAGAAAAATTAGGAGTGGTCTCTTAATTTTTTCCAGAGCTGTATCATCTCTAGACACCATGACTACCTTATGCCATTGCCTATTCACGTAGCCTACCTCATGCATTTGGTTGGATTTGGGAAAAATGCAATAGAGAAACTTTATGAAGAATTTGGTTGTGGCTAACATCTTTCAGGAAATCTAATGTTTACAGGCACCCACATGAACCCCATTCTAACCAGATTTCAGCCTAAACATCAAAGGACAATACCTTGACCAGCTTAGGTGTGATTCAATGTGTTAAATGCCTGCACACCATGTAGCTGTCCAGATGAGAGGGGCAGATATGTGTTTTATACAATGCATTTGGCATTTATTTATGGCATACCTTAAGTGGGTAAAGCCATGGGTTCCAGGAACGGGGACTCCCTAGGATGACCTCAGACAACCTTTCCCTTTAAATCAGGGTAGCCTATTGCTAAGGGTTAAGTTTGAGTGTTCAGACTTGTCTCACCTGTGGTAATTTCAACAACAAGAGCATGTTCAGTTTTGGGATGGTCAAACATTAAGTGAAAACTAAATATATTGTCCTCTCAATAGCTTTAATATTGAAATTTATGGTTTTGAAACCAACTGAAGTGAGGGTAGAGACCTAAAGCATTCCCCCATTGTTGTTGATAGAACAATCTTAATGTCAGTATAACCACAGATGTGGTCAAAATATGCATAAAAGTTGTGATTTTGGGTTTGGCTGACCGCCACACCAAAAATTTATCAAAGTTGGAGAATTTTCCTGAGGTTAATCAAGACATTATGTTTGGGTTGTCATGAGGTAGTTTGGGCGTTGCCTGTAAAAATGCTAATTTTGGGTGCTGTTGATATGCAAATTTGAGAGCTGTTTAGCTATGTAAGACAAATTTGTCAATAAGTTATGTGGTTTATAAATCCTTCACACACATGATCATGTTGCACATTTTTTTGGATTTTGTTTGTGGATGTTGTGTTTTTAACATTTTCACTTTGTTTTTGCTGGATATACAGTATGCGACTCCTTATTGAATGAATTTTAGATTCATCCCTACTACCAATTTTCTATTTTTCATGTCCGTCCTGTAATGATGGCCGTATTTGCTGTGATTCTGCTTTCACTCATGGTGTCACTTTTCCGTTGACTTTATGACGTGAAAGCTTGGGTAATGTATGATATGATTAATTATGGCTCTGTTGCATGAATCCACCTGCTAACACTTTGCTTGTAGCATGGTAAGTTGTCATTGTTAAATTTTTTTGCTTTTTCGCCCTCCTGTAGACAGCAGATGAGGTGTACCTTGTATGGACCCAACCAGCGTGGTATGATGTTGTGCAGTTGGTCTTTCGTGCCCCAGAGCTCTTAGCCCCCCGTCGGTTGGAGGTTGCCTTCGTCATCTCATGGCAGAATCATCAGGACTAGAATTAGTCCAGCTGTCAGCAACCAGGCATTACTGGAGACTCGCTGCACCCCAGGGAGTAGAATCCTCATGCAGTGGCCATGTCCTCTAAGCAGAACTCAGTCTGTATGCTCTAACCAGTCTTTATTGCTGAATCGCTTTCAAGTGTCCTGTATCTGTCAGTGAATTCTCCTTGAGAAGATTAGTTGCAACTGCACAGTACACAATCAGAAATAGGTCCATTACCTTAGTTTGTTGCTTATTGTTAATGCATTAGAACACTGTCCTACAAAACATTTGACAAACTTGTATACCTGTATATCCCATGTCTTTCTGCTTCCATTCCCTAAATAGATAAGAACAGTTGTAAACAGTAACAGTATAGTTAAAACACAAAACTTTCTGGTGCTTCTGTTCTGCTAGTGTAGAAAAATAACAATTCCACTCTTTTCTATAGTTGGTTTAACAAACAACAAACAATCAAAAACTACAAGAACAGAAGGACACAATTTCATATTACTGTTCCAATTACTCATCATCTGTTACGATAGTTTGCTTATGTTGAAGTATCACTCTCAAAGAGTAGTTCATAAACAATTCTCAGTTCATCATCTAACCAGATCTCAGTTTATATATAGCTACATCTGATTGTTTAGTCTCAGAACTACAATCAAATTCACTTTTGTTTAACACAAATAATTAAGTAACTTATTGCAAAACATTTCACACCATCACCTAATTTCTCTACAAGATGAAACCCAGTGTGAATTTCTCCTAGCCTCTTCCTATTTATACTAGCACATCAAAGACACTCAGTAATCCTGTCATAAATCATGACCCCCCCATTATGTCCTATCTCCCCAGAGCTTGTCCTGAAACAGGGTGTGAGGGTCTTGATTAAAAGTGAGTGACCCAATCTTGATCTATAAAACATGTTACACTTTTACACAGAGAAATAAAGAATCCAGATACAATTCCCATCTTTTCGTATTCTTCAACTCTCGTTTGTACTAGATAAACTCTCAAAGTAATAGTTAGAAATTTCTCTTAGAAATCTCTACTTTAAAGAACTCAATGTCAATTTGGCTTTCAACCTATTTGGTGTTTGAGAGATAACTGATGGTCATAACCAGTCAAAACCAGAATAATGAACACGAGGTATTTAGTGTAGCCAAATTAGAATAACGATTTTGATAATGTCATCAGTAAATCTGTTTCTTTTCTAAAGAGTTCAAATTAGTCTAAAACCCAATTTACACAACCCCCCACACTGGTGTTTGTGAGAGTGAGTAGTGCACTCCAGGGGTCTGTCTATCTTTACAATTTAGACTAAAACTTCTCAACTTGGTTTTCTAAAATAGAACTTGATGCAGAATTATTTTCTCAGTTTCAATTAAAATATAACAAAACTTAGTACCCATGTAAGGAATAACAAAAATGTGCTCCCTGCACCTTTTTACCCACTTATTCCATAGTGCATGAGATTAACATGATTACTTCTAATCAAATATCAAACAAACAAACTGAACAGTCACATTTTCATAGTCACTTGTCATCCCAACAAATTAGTTCTTACTTTGCTAAACCAAATCAAAATGTATTCTACTCAACCATAACCATGTTAAACTTTACATCAAACAAACAACTGTCAAAAAACAAATTAGACAAATACTGTGAATGGACACTAAGGGCCATAACAGATGCCAATTTTCTGTTATAACTATGTAAACAGATAAATTCAATTCTTCATGTAACTCTTTAAGTACCAATTTGATTCGCTCTGAACTTTTAGTTCATCTCTTTTTCATCATAATTAATCATATCATACATTCCCCCCTGCTTTCACATCATGAAGTCACAAAATGACTTATGAGAGAAAGCAGTACACAGAACAGACATGAAAAAAGAAAATCGATAGTAGGGATGAATCTAATAGTCATTCAAAAAGGAGTCGCAAACTGAAAATGTGATGTAATTCCATCGATAAGAACTCTTAGAAGTACAGAGACAAAATTCTCTTGGCACAGTTAGCAGTTTATTTGCAAATAGAGAGACGCCTCAAAAGCTTACAGAATAACCCTCAGAGGAATCTCTGAGGTAAATACATGTCAGTATACAGTCAGTATTTATTACAGTTAAAAGGGGCGTGGTAAGTTACTGCCCAGCTGTCTTATGTCAACAATACATAGGTTTTACCCAAAGGGCGGGCTGTCCCCCAACCTTATCCTTCCTGCCCTAGGTGTTTACTGTCAAGGGGATAGGGGAACATCGTAAAAGACAGTCGGCCACATTCCTGAAGAACAAAGGACAGATACTCTTGTTGGTTTAGGCAGATTAACAAATAGTCAGAGAACCTAATGATCAGCTGATTGTATGCAGATGTGTGTCACAAACAAAGACCAGAGTTACATACCAGGTAATAGAAAAGCAGACATTTCTCAAATGTACATTAGTTCAAGAATTTCCATAACACTGCAGCTGGGCTTAATGCCCTCAAATCCAGGACTCATCTGGGCTCATGATATAGGTTTGCATGGTGACCTGCATGCTTTCTCTTACTTCTGCGTGGAGCAGGAACCGGACTACGTTCAGGCTCAGAATTCAATTCTGGTTCTACCAGCTTCAATTCATGGTTAGAATCAGTATATACTGGCTCCGTAAGCGTCCTGCTTGGACCTGATGTGTCCACCTGTGGTGTTTCTCTGCACCTGGGAATTGACTGCTCCACTAATACTCCATCATCGGAGTCCTCCAGTTCGGATTCTGATATTTGGGGTGGTGCTGGTAAGGACAACAGCCTGTTTGGCATAGGAACTGGGTTTGTTTCTCTCCTACGTGGAGTGGGAAACGGTTTCGCCACACAAGATCTAATGTCAACTCTGTTTACCCTCCGAACCGGTCCTCCTTCTACAGGTTCCACTGTGTAGGTGGTGTCACATATTTCAATCACTCAGTAAGGGGTTGAACTCCAAGCATCTTGAATCTTGTTTCGTCCTTATGGTCTATTCCTGAATTACTAACAGCTAACGGACAAATACGACACAATAGCATTTTACATTCTATGATAAGCTGCAAATTTTATGTTCTCTCTGGCATGCAAATAATGTTACTGTAGCCTACATCACTGACACATGATCAATGTTATGCTACCACGATTCAATTAACAACTTCATGACATCGACTGCTCAAAATGCCCACCCTGTCGGTATTTGCTTGAACAACTTTGTCAAAACTACACAAAGAGAAAAACGTTAGTCAACCTTAATTCTTTCAACATATTTGCTGGATTTACATCAAAAGCAAGCTGCAATAACTACTTCGCTAAGATTTAGCCGGTATAATGAAACGACAAAACTTTGCAGAGTGAAAGGACCAAAACAGATGGAGCTGTTGGTAACGGTGCGCGTCACAAGCGTATGTAAATTAAGTGAAAGGACAGCTTTTGTGATTGGACAAAAAATATTCTATGGTTTGTTCTTGACCCCGTTTCACACTGGTTATTTTGTCACCGTTTTTCTGGGGCTAGCCCTGAAAAGTCGGTGCTAACACTGCTCCAGAGTATGGCCAGCTAGCCCTAGGCTAAGGGTGGTGCTTTCCCACTTCAAAATATGCAAGTGTGAACACTTGCTTAGCCCTGGGCTTAGCAGGCCCTTAGCCCAGGGCTTAGGATGCTCTTAGCCCTAGGCTAAGGTGCAGTGTAAACACATCTAGTGTGGTTGGATGTATTACACAATCTCCAAAGCAAATGAGCACAAGCAAATAAAAAACAATAACATCAAAATAGGATTTTTGTATGTTAGATCATGTTCTCTACATTAGCTTACAAAAGCTCTCACCATTTCTACTTTGCTCCACCTTTTAATATTCTTTAACCTATGTAAAGTTTTATTGAAATTGTAATTTTGTTTCATTTAGTATTTCCCCCGCATAGTTTTCCTTTGAAAATGTAGCCTACACAACACAAATTATAGACACACCACAGACCTTTATTTTGAAGGCAACATATGAAAATCGGAAGTCATATTGTTGGTGACAAATCTCTTACTGTTGCTACCGAAGTTAAATAAATAATAGTATAGAGCGGTATAGTTGTTTTTAACGGTTTAATGAGTGCAATTAGTTTAATGCAAACTCCTTTATATGAACCCTACACGATCGGTTGCATGGATATCGTGGAGGTAGTAACAGCTGGCCACAATCAATGACGTGCGGTTACTTAATCACAGAATTTCACAGTTCGAAATCGAACCTAAACATTTTCTAACTAGAATCGAAATCGGTACACCCCTATATCCGCATGTCAGTGTATTTTCTAAGCCCATATAGGGTAATTTAAATGACAAAGTAATCATCCCCTCTTGAAAGTCATTCGCCCCTGGACAACTTTTGTACATGGCAACTACATTTATCTACTACCTTGCTGGTTAAAATGAACTATTAGCTGGTTACAGTCCTAACCTGCTTACCTGTCAAGTAGATACAGGTCAGTAACCAAAACAAACGTGTTGGTCGGGTATTTGATTTCCAAAGTGGGCCACTTCATCCTGCTTACCAATAACGATTAGTAACTTCAGCAAGATGGACGCAAAGCTAATAATAGGCTGGACAGTAGAACGCATAAAAATTCACCCTAGCCTCAAAAACGGCAAAAGAATGCTGGCTGAGCTGGAACGCTAGCGCGTGCCCATAGCAAGTGAATTGAAACGAACCTTTGTTGAGAGTCTTCTGACCTGAATGAAGCTTAAGATTCCATTGCCTCAAAATGGCACCAAAACAGGTCTCCTCTTTTATTTTACTACTATAACCTCATTTCACAACGAAACTGAAAAATAACAACTGGTATAGGAAGTAAACATCTGGTCCTATATGGTAGTAATTGCGCTTAAACCTGCGTTACGTGGAAGTATATAAAAAAATTTCTTTTTCTGACTATTTCTAGTCCAGCGTTTGAAGTCATTGAATGGCGCTGCCAAGCCATATTTTATTAAAAAGAGGAGATTCTCCTGATTAAAAAGATGCCCCATTTGACGGAATTGAAAAATATACATTTTGAGATAATTGCCTCTCCATTGGAAAACAATGGGCGGAGCTCAGAACTCTAAAGGAAAAAAGTTTTGGGGGATTTGCATTTGATGACAGTGAATGGCGCAGCCCAATCATATCTTATTTTAAAGGGGAGGTCCTGCTGGTCAAAATATTGTCTGACATTTAAAAATCAGAAAATATACATCTTGAGATATTTGACTCTGAAGACCAGCATCTCTTTCCCAGCCATAGGAAACCAATGGGTGGAGCTTAGAGTTCCATGGGGGAAATTTTTTCGTGACTAGTGTGTTATGGCAGCAAAGCCCGCTGACCTTTCTTGTCTTATTTAAAAGGGGAGGTCCTCCTAATTAAAATGGTGCCCAATTTTAAAAAATCAGAAAATATACATTTGAGAGATCTGAATGCTATACAGCGTTATCCGCTTCTATAGCATTTTTCCATAGGGAAACATAGGCGGGTTCAGTGTTCGGAAATCAATGTGTATTTCTGAAATGGCGAAGGCTAATGTTAGATGTTATAAGACAATTCTGATTAGCAGTTTAGTAAGGATGTCCATAAACTTAGTGACATTGTAGAAACGTTTTCCAAATGAAGGTACTATATACATCCGAGAGATGGCAGCATAAGGACGACGAATGAAAATCCTCAGGTTTTTTCCTACCCGATTAGAGAAAAACCTGCACATATGAGGATCAATTTATGAAGCAATTTTTATGACGTGTCATGTTTTCTGTTGGTGTATTACAAATAGAGACCCTTGTGAGGCTGGGTAGCCGCGAAAAGGGAGCATAACAAGAACATTGCTGCATAGCATTTTCTCTCACTTCCACATAACCACTCCACTCTCAAATATTCCCACCGGCGCGCTCTTTTCTGTACCTTTCAATATTAGTCTACGTATGAGTTTTTCAGTGAAAAGTGCATTGCGCCACCCCTACCCCGCGCCCCTCTTTACATTTTTCCCATGGTTGAGAGGAAAGTCTATACAAAACAATATGGAGAGGTTAATTTTGTTTAACTAGCCTTAAGCGGCTAATGGTAGTAGTAGTAGCTGAGTTGTCAATTTCTCATGCCAAAATCTTCGCCGTTAACAACAAGCAGCCCTGCAGTGTTATTCATTTAAATATAATACTTTTCTATAGCTAAAAGACGTTTCAGAATGTCGCTATTCTTGCTAAAATTGCGCCCTAATCACCTCCCTAAAAGCAACATTAAGCAATACCACCATCACAACAAGTGCATCACACCCAGTCAGTATATATAATTGCTAATACATCTTAATGTTAAATGCCATTAAATGTCATATCGCTGGTTAGCGGATTGCCATTATTATCGTATTACTGTGTAGATTATTTAGCTCACTTGCTCCTCTCACTCACCATTGGTGGGTATTACATATGAAGGTAAAACAGCGACATAGTTTTTTTTAGTTGTAAAAATGATTGCACACTTGTAAATAAATATTTGCAAACTTGGAATTACTTTTGTAATTGTAAAAACCAGAGGCGCCGTTAGGATCACAATACATTCGAGGCGTAGCCCACCCACCACCCCGCCCGGGACAGAAAGTACAGGGTTTTGAATGTACACGCGGAAAATTTTGATGTTCACGCTCGCGGCCTACACGTCTACATTGTCATCATGCACAATCGGAATTATGGATGAATAGATCAGGGGACATTTTTTTATTATAATTTTTTTTGGTCAATTAGAGATCCGGGGCTATTCATAAAAGACCCGCGGCTATAGCCCCGGACGCCCAGGCCTAACGATGCCACAGGTAAAAACGTTTTGCAAACTTCTAATTACTTTTGTAATTGTATAAAGATGCGCATAATTGTAACTAACTTGATATTTGGAATCATGCAACTCGTTAATAACACTTGCCAATGTAAAATACGGACACTCAGAGTTTTGTCTCTAAAATGTCGCTAGAACTGTGACAAAATGATTTTTTATTTGTAAATCATAGTCTGCGGTAGTACATTTCACAGCGTTTGCAAGCGGAGATAACTTTTTCTGACCGATGAACTGAATGCATTGTGAACGCAACACGTTTTCACCTTCTAACAAAAGAAACAGGGCTAAGCACAGTTGGCTTCTCGTAGCCTAGGCCTACCTCAAATTTTATAGGATAACAAACCTTTTAGATGATTTTTCCACCTAGCTAAATCAATGCACAAAGTTTTACTGGAGTCTAATAGTTAAATTACTCAAATGTAAATCTAGAAACTAGCAAGGAACTTACATGGCTACTACCGTTTTGCCTTTGAAATGGATATGTATTTACCACGGGAATAATAGAAATTCACTTTGCATGATTAATATTTTGTATTAGATTAGTTTGGGCATATACATGCCAGTTTAATATGGTTCACTTCATAACATGTATTTTTGTTTATCATTGAATGTGTTTGCATTTGTTCAACACATTTGTTTAATTTGCTAGGGCACCTGTAACACATTTGTTTAATTTGTCACCACTGTTTGGCAAAAGGTTAAGACTTCATTTTGATCCCAATTTTATACTTTATAGGAATTTCTGCTCCAGAGAACAAGGTACAGTTTCATTAGGTAACTTGCCAATGTCAATTTCTAGCTAGTTACTATTTTTCCGTTGTAGTAATTTAGCCTGTTATTATTCCTATAGTGTTTATATTGTTTTCATTCAAAACAGTTTTTCGTACTTTTCAAATGCATTGTCACATTGAACGAACTGATAAAATGTTTGGTATAGTATTAACAACTGAGGTACGACCGGGTAGAAGAAGCCGGCTATGCCGAGACCTGTTTTTCCTCCTCTGCAATGCATCACTACTGAGTTTAAACACTGGTGTTCCAGAATCTATTCAGATTGGTTAAAAGGTGAAAGCGTGATGGCCTCATTTCATTGGTCAGAAAAGCTATGCCGTGTCAATCAGAGTCCTCATGGGTATCTCCGCTTGCAAACGCTTTGAAACGTACTACCGCAGACTGATTTACAAAAAAAAAAAAGATTTTGTCACTGTTCTAGCCACATTTTTTGACAAAACTCAGAGCGTCAGTATTTTACATTGGCAAGTGTTTTTAATGAGTTGCATGATTCCAAATATCAAGTTAGTTACAGTTATGCACATTTTTATACAACTACAAAAGTAATTCCAAGTTTGCAAATCTTTTTTACAAATGTACAAAACGTTTTTCCAACTACAAAAGTAATTCCAATTTTGCAAATATTTTTTGTCAAGTGGGCAAAAAAACTTATGTCGCTGTTTTACCTTCTTTTACCTTCACTTTGTCTGCTGGTGGGTGCTGTGCTCATAATCTAAGGCAGCAACTGCTTCAGATCTCAGCAGCTAAGCAATGACTGACCGTACGGTTTTGTTAGTACAAGAATGTGCGCATCATTCTCTCGATTTCAAACCTACTAACAAACATGACAACGTAAAATACCTGTCATCCATTAGGCAAACAAAAAAATAATAAATTGATTTGGTTAACTAAAATGTTACGATGAAGTGTTAAAATTGACGTAATTAGACAAATAATACCGAAATAGGATTTACAGTTTTTCTCAATTGCTAAGACACATTTCTTGAAAGCTGCTCTCCTTTTCTCTTAACTGTGAACACAAAACCCAATTTTCAAGCTACATTCACAAAACCTCAGACTCTTCTTGCAAAACCAAACTTTCACCTCAAAACAGTTCAATCTGTGCTCATAACTGAACTATGTTGTCAAATCGTGCCCCGAGTCAATCAAAATTAAAAACACTACTGAACAGTCACTAAACACTATGTAGAAAAATAGAAAACACAATGCTCAGGACATGAAGCTGGAGAAATAAATGTTTATTGTTCACTGTAGGCTAAATGCATGTTGCAAAACAAAAAACACCTGTGCATTTAGCACTTGTACAAAAAGACAAAACAGAAATCTTGTGCATTTACACGTAGCACTTGTAAAAACAAACAGAAATCTTATGCGTTTGCCACTTGTGTACAGTAAGCCCATGTAAAAATAAAGTACAAAAATATACAAATAAGTGCATTACTCAGCCACAGCATCATGTCTCCGTACTGGGTCAGGCCACA
>JACXGI010015987.1:0-16612 GCA_016801175.1 Esox masquinongy | reverse complement strand
GGGGGGGGGGGGGGGGGTGTGTTTAAGCCTCTCTACCCCGGGGCTTTGTGTGTGTGTGACTGGGGAGGCTCGTGTGTGCTCGCCGATGCAGAAGTGATGGTGTTAACATGGCCTGTTGTCCCTTTTGTCAGTGGTCCTGTGTTTTTGTATTGTGTGTGTGTGTGTGTGTGTGGAAGGTGTAGTGATGAATATTAAGAGGGGGATTTACAAGAGTTAGTGGGCAGTTTACAAGTTTGACTTTGTGTTTGTATGTTTATGCATGCGTGTGTGTGTGTGTGTGTGTGTGTGCGTGTGTCTGTGGGTTCATGTGTGTATGTGCTTGTTTAAGTCTGTGTGTGTCTGTGTTTCAATTTTTTTGTCTCTTTGGTACTATTCACACAGCCATATAACCATATATACCATGTGAACACTGGTAATGTCTTCCAACATGGAGCAGGACAGACTGTAAGTCTGAGGAGTAAATCAAAGCCTCTGGACAGGGGCAAAACTACAAACTGAACTGCTGTGAACCATCCCAAGTACATCTTTGTTGATAAAGCAGGCTTTTTTCTGAACAACCGACAGTTTTAGCACAATATTACTGGCCAATGAACAACTGTCCATGTTCCTGGACAGCATGGGGGAAACATATTCCCATGCTGTCCAGTGTGTAGCCATATCTGAAGACGGGGTGGAAGGACATCAGCCCCTTCTTGGGTCTTACAATGCTGTGACGGCACACCTCATTGAGTTCCTCCCTGTTATTGTGTGTGATGATGTTAGGTTCCACCATTCAGAGGTGATTCAGGAATGGTTTTGGGCCAATCCCTGATTCCTGAACCTAGACCTGCCCCATAATGTCTTTTCATTATGGAGGTGGAAGGTCTATGACGGCCATCCCCATGAGCATGTCACCCTCCTACAGCTCATAGATAAGACGTGATGACATCACTGGTGACCAATCACTGGTGACGTATGTAAAAGGCATATTGGTGACCAATGTCACGTATGTAAAAGGCATATTGGTGACCAATGTCACGTATGTAAAAGGTATATTGGTGACCAATGTCACGTTTGTAAAAGGTATATTGGTGACCAATGTCACGTTTGTAAAAGGTATATTGGTGACCAATGTCACGTATGTAAAAGGCATATTGGTGACCAATGTCACGTATGTAAAAGGTATATTGGTGACCAATGTCACGTTTGTAAATGGTATATTGGTGACCAATGTCACGTTTGTAAATGGTATATTGGTGACCAATGTCACGTTTGTAAATGGTATATTGGTGACCAATGTCACGTTTGTAAATGGTATATTGGTGACCAATGTCACGTTTGTAAATGGTATATTGGTGACCAATGTCCTGTTTGTAAAAGGGATAGAAAATAAATTATTTTCAGCTTTTTGGCTTCTGTTAAGCATCTATTTCCCCTCTTCGTCACTTGGTCACTCTCCTTATCTCTCTCCTCCTTTCACTCGCTCTTTCTCAGCCTTTCACACCCCTATACATTTCCTTTCCACTCTCTCTTTTGCTCTCTTTCCTTCTTTTTGCATAGATCTTTGTCTCTTTCTTTCTCCCTCTCCATCTCTCTTTCCCTTTAATGTTACCATTGTTTGCGTCATCTTCTGTGTTGCACTGTCAAATCCAAATTAGTGTGCGCGCGTGCATGTGTATGTGTGTGTGTATGTGTGTGTGTGTGTGTATCTGCGTCAAACAGACATAAGCTTATCTAGATGTTTTCTATCGTGTGTTGTCAAGGCAACAGTGTGTGTTATAGAGATGTATTTGACCATCAGTATTGTGACATGATGTGTATCTGCATCTCAGCGTCCATCTTCAATCACATGACTTCCTGCTATAACAGCACCCTACTGGATGGCTGCATCAGGCACAGCTATCTCCAAACCAATAACCATACGTAATTTTTTTTACATATTCTGTAGAAATGACTGATGTCCTTCGTCCTCTGTGAACTGTGAGCTCGCTGGAAACATAGACACCACTTTGCTGACTTTCCGAGTCTGAGATATTTTATGATATATATGCTTTAAGCTTTCTTTGATTAAATTGTATGTTAGCATTGTGTGAAAGATAAGTAAACCTTACCTACAGTACACTTAAACTGGTATGCACATGTTGAAGTGCAGTTAGGCCTATAACGAAGGAGTTTCATTTTAAAAGCTAAAGTTAACCTTTTACAATTGAAGCTCACAGAATGGCTCATATGTGAAGTTCACAGAATGGCTCAAAAAAATTGCTCAGTACGACAGATAAAATATAAAACCAATAACAAAATTACAGGAAGGTTGCAGGTAACCTCATAGAATTTAAATGTGATGGAATGTTGGAGAAATTATGAAATAACACGTTCATACATAGTGGGATTTAAATGTTTTATCAACGTCAGTGGAATGTTGAGGAAACCGTAAGCCTTCTGAGCAACGCGGTAATTGGTTAATCTCAGAGGACAGAAAGGGAAAACTCAATACCGCTAGAATTAATTCTCTTTTTCTCTCTCTCCCCTTTTATTCCATCCCTCGTTCACGGGCATGGTTTAATCTGTACTAATGGGCTCAGAGAACACTGGATCAATTCACTGAGGAAGAAAGGGGGAGGGAGAGAGGGAGTGTGATAGAGAGGGGGCAAAGGGGGAGGACAGAAGGGGGGATGAGGAAAAGAGAAAAAGGGAGGGAATGAGAGACAGGGAGGGTGAGAGAAGGAGGGAGAGAGGGAAGAAATGGATTGATCAGAAATAAAAGGTTTGTAGCAGATAGTTTAGATATATACGAAGAGATAGACAGACAGGAAGGCAGACAGATAAACACAGACACCAATAAACAAATATAATCTAGTGTTATGTATAATATAATTGCCATCATATAAATGATCTGGATCATGTGCTAACAATAAAGGACATAAAAAGATCGAAAGAAGAGAGATCGGTGATGTCACAATACTACATCATCCGCAAGGGATAAATTAAAAAATAAGTAAATACCTGAAATATGAATAAACATCCTGACACTTGTTCTGCCAAGGACATACCAACCGTAGACCGGCCCTTTAAATGAGCAGCAGTGGCAGTGTGCCGTGCTGTTATCGATGACTAAGCCTTCTATGATGAACGTTAGCTCAGGCTAATGGCCGCTACAGTCAATGTAGCGTGAGATAGCACTGGACACCCTTGGCCTCCTGTGTGTACGTGTGTGTGTGTGTGTGTGTGTGTGTGTGTGTGTGTGTGTAGTGTAAAGGCAAACCATATTTTCCTAGTCTGTATCATGTAGATCCTTGGTGTTTTAGCAGCTCTATACAATGGCTGTGTGGTACATTGTATGAATCCAAATCACAGAGCATCACAGGCTTGTGAAACGCTGTTACCACTGCCAAGTGGTAGGCGGTGCTAATCCTGGAACACTGGAACCTCTCAACTGTGATTGGCCGTGAGTCTGAGTACATTTCAAAGGAAAAGACATTAGTGTCTTACCTGGGATTGGAAGTAGTCTCAAACTGCCTCCATACATACCAGGCAGTGTTGAACAGTCAATACTTCGGTATTTGGCAGGTGTTTTAATAACACAGCATCACATGCTTTTCACTTTTAATTATAGGTTAATCATATACAGAGTGTATAATTCTGAACATTTACTGTCTCTCAGTTTCAACCCTTTGGCAGGAGAAGAGGCACCCTGGAAGAAACTGGAGTGGGGGGTTGACTATGGGGGTCCAGAGGGGACGGGTTGACTGTGGGGGGACAGAGGGGGAGGGGTTGACTATGGGGGACAGAGGGGGAGTTGTTTAACTATCGGGGGACAGAGGGGGAGGTGTTTAACTATCGGGGGACAGAGTGGGAGGTGTTTAAATATGTTGTGTGTTGCACACACAGAGCATTTTCAAAACACTGTGTGTTGAAAAAATAAACTCTCTCATCAAAATGGATGATTCATGCAATAAAACAAAAATGAACACTGCCCGTAAAGAACTTTATTTTACATAACGTTTGATCCTGGCAGCACAAAAATTAAAAATTTATATATATATATATATATCATACAACTCCCAAAATTCCTCAGTTGGAATGAAGAAGGGGGAATATGGTGGATGGAAAATCAGGGTCCAACGCTAACTTTTCTTCTTGGTCTGAAATCTACTGGTCCGGACTTCATTTTTATTGGCCCAAACTGAATTAAATAAAAACAATATCATTGTATTTTACAGATATATAGGATGTAAATATCATATCAGAATATTGATTTGTACCACAGATTTGCATGTGATAGGAGACATGATAGCTGATGCAAGCTATTGCTGTTTACATAAATATGATGCAACCCACATCATTACATTTTAATAAATGGTTATCAAAATATGAGCTACTATAAATGTCATTATCATCTTTTTATGAAGGTGATTGCTTATTTGATGTGACATAAAAACATGAAAATTAAATAATTGAGTTAATATATTTATGGTAGCATAAATATGGCTCAATAGCCTACAGTATGTGCACTAGTTGGTTGACTGGCTTGTGTGTCACTGCTAGCAAGCGCTTTGGCAGGTATAGTTAACATGACACTTACTGTCGACAAGCCATGTCCATATGGTTTCTCTATCCGTATTCATGGACTATGGCCCAATCCCAATGTCCCCCCTAAACCCTAAGCCCTGAACCCTCACAGACTTAATTGATGTCACCTGTTAAGTGATTGAGTCCGTTTGGCTGCAATACATGCAACATGCTGCAGGGACTTAAGAGCAGGTTTTCGCTAGTTGTTCGTTCCCTTAATAAACGACCCTGCCTTATCGGCTTTTGTCGGGAACACACAACATCAACGGCGGTAAATGTGTCCCTTGCCATTATCGTTTTCGACCCATGGAACCTGTTCTTTCCACGAAAACAAAAATGTTCATATTTGCTTTGCCTTGTACGATATCATATTTGGGTCCTGCAGATGAGCCATTGAATATTATTGGCCAAAAAGACGATACCGGTACTGTACCACACCGAGGGGGGAGAAGAAGCACCACAGGTGCATTTTAATTAGATTAGATTCAACTTTATTGTCATTGAACAGTGCAAGTACAGTACACGGAAATGCAGTTAGCATCTAACTAGAAGTGCAAATAGACGAGTGTAGAAAATGTACAAGTATTAAGTATATGTACAGTTGTGCTTATAAGTTTGCATACCCTGGCAGAAATTGTGAAATTTTGGCATTGATTTTGAAAATATGACTGATCATGCAATCTGATCTTTTATTTAAGGATAGTGATCATATGAAGCCATTTATTATCACATAGTTTTTTGGCTCCTTTTTAAATCATAATGATTACAGAAATCACCCAAATGGCCCTGATCAAAAGTTTACATACCCTTGAAGGTTTGACCTTGTTACAGACACACAATGTGACACACACAGGTGAAAATGGCAATTAAACATGAATTTCCCACACCTGTGGCTTTTTAAATTGCAATTAGTGTCTGTGTATAAATAGTCAATTAGTTTGTTAGCTCTCACGTGGATGCACTGAGCAGGCTAGATAGTGAGCTATAGGGAGCAGAAAATAATTGTCAAAAGACCTGCGTAACAGGGTAATGGGACTTTATAAATATGGAAAAGGATATACAAATATATCCAAAGCCTTGCAAATGCCAGTCAGTACTGTTCAATCACTTATTAAGATGTGGAAAATTCAGGGATCTCTTCATACCAAGCCAAGGTCAGGTAGACCAAGAAAGATTTCAGCCAAAACTGCCAGAAGAATTGTTCGGGATACAAAGAAAAACCCACAGGTAACCTCAGGAGAAATACAGGTTGCTCTGGAAAAAGACGGTGTGGTTGTTTCAAGGAGCGCCATAAGATGATACTTGAACAAAAATTAGCTGCATGGTCGAGTTGCCAGAAAGAAGCCTTTACTGCGCCAATGCCACAGAAAAGCGCGGTAACAATATGCCCGACAACACCTTGACCTGTCTCACAGCTTCTGGCACACTGTAATTTGGAGTGACGAGACCAAAATAGAGCTTAATGGTCACAACCATAAGCGCTGTGTTTGGAGAGGGGTCAACAAGTAACAGAATACCATCCTCACTGTGAAGCATGGTGGTGGCTCACTGATGTTTTGGGGTGTGTGAGCTCTAAAGGCACATGGAATCTTGTGAAAATTGATGGCAAGATGAATGCAGCATGTTATCAGAAAATACTGGCAGACAATATGCATTCTTCTGCACAAAAGCTGCGCATGGGACGCTCTTGGCCTTTCCAGCACAACAAGGCCCCTAAGCACAAGATCAAGTTGACCCTCCTGTGGTTACAGAAGAAAAAAGTTAAGGTTCTGGAGTTGCCATCACAGTCTCCTGACCTTAATATCATCGAGGCACTCCGGGGAAATCTCAAATGTGCGGTTCATGCAAGACAACCAAAGACTTTGCATGACCTGGAGGCATTTTGCCAAGACGAATGGGCAAGAATTCGGGGCCTCACAGACAACTATTACAAAAGACTGCATGCGGTCATTGATGCTCAAGGGGGCAATACACAGTATTAAGAACTAAGGGTATGCAGACTTTTGAACATGGGTCAGTTCATTTTTTTCTTTGTTGCCAAGTTTTGTTTTATAATTGTGCCATTCTGTTATGACCTACAGTTGAATGTGAATCCCATAAGGAATAAAAGACATATGTTTTGCCTGCTCACTCATGTTTTCTTTACAAATGGTACATACAGCTCCGGAAAAATTTAACAGACCATTGCGCCTTTGTCTTTCTTTTCTAAAAAAATTGAAAAGGAACGTTTTGAGGCAAATAGAGGAGGGAAGAAAATGTGCAAGCATTAAGTATAGTGTATGTTACAAGTGGAGTAATAGTTGTGTGGGTACCAATTGGGCCAGTGACTGTCTTTAGGACAGACGTTAGGTCTTACTGGCCCTGGGCCAGCGGGCCATCTTTAATGTTGAACCCTGGAAAATCATTTGGATCTGGGGTGGTTGGTGAGCCTGGGGCCTTATGTGGTCTTTCTGGGATTGGGAAAAAAGGTCATACACTGCATCAAGGAACACCAGAAGTAGTGTTGTGTTGTAAGGGGGCCTAGTGTGACCTGGCAATGGACAACCCCTGCTGACTGATAGCAGCACACTTGATGTTTCCACCCGTTTGGCCAGAGACCTCCACCCTTGGTGATGTTTCTACCCCTTTGGCCATGGACCTCCACCCTTGGTGATGTTTCCACCCTTTTGGCCAGAGGCCTCCACCCTTGGTGATGTTTCCATCCCTTTGGCCAGGGACCTCCACACTTGGTGATGTTTCCACCCCTTTGGCCAGAGACCTCCACCCTTGGTGATGTTTCCACCCCTTTGGCCAGGGACCTCCACCTTTACTCTGTGGTCAATGATGTTCCTTCCCCGGTGCAGCCTCTTGGTCAGGTTGAATCCTTCCTCGTCCTCTGTGTCCCTTACCTCTTCCCCCACCTCCTCCCCTTTCTGCTCTTTGTTGCTCCATTTTTCCTGTACAATCATGAGTCCTTGTGTGCCCTTTTTTATAGTTGACAGAACGAGGAGAACTGGGTGAAAATGTTGGTTAACTGGGTTTGCACCGTTGAAGTGTGTAGCAAATGCAACTCTGCGTTTTGTCTGGTAACTCATGTATTCTCACAAATGGCACAGGTGTTTTCTCAATGACAATTGTGCTCACACACAAAGAGTTGTGTGGAGTGTTTTGCAACATGAGTGAACTGGAATTGCAAATTGAGTTGGAGCAAGTAGAATGTGTGCTTGGTTCCGCAGAAATGGTTCGTGATTCTGGGAAGTGAGCTTGAACATCTGATCACTCTGTGTATGTTTCCTGACATTATGAATGATCAGACGTCTTGTCTTTAAAGCTTTTGGGAATGTTCACATGTGTGGCTGCAACATATTCCTCTGTGGGTGTGTGTTCATTTTGTGTGTGTGTGTGTTCAGCTGCTCTACATGTCGGAGGTGTGCCAGTGTTTGCTCCGCCAGCTGTCACTGAGTACCACGTGATGGTGAGCCCACCTAAATGGTGACAGGGTTTCCAAACCTCTCCTCGGGGAACCATTGTTGTTTCATGGACTTTAACTCTTTCACAGCTAGCACTCCCTTGTCTACTGGTCAACAACTCCCCTAACTAGGTGGATCCCAGAGGTGAGGTTTGAGAACTGCAGAGTTAGTGGGTTATTATCAAAAAAGACAGGAATTGTATTTCCTAATAAGGGAAGCAGGAAGGAAATGTTGCATGTCGTGTTCTGTTTCACCATGAGTTTCATATTGTGTTTGTGTGTGTGTGTGTGTGTGTGTGTGTGTGTGTGTGTTTGTGATGCTGTTGAGGTGGCTGTGATTGTTGCTGTTTTTCTTCTCTTCTCAAGGAGAGATGTAGAGGGAGGCGGAGAGTGATGTAAGGAGAGACAGAGAAAGAGAGAAATGGAAAGCAACGTTAGGCTTTACATTGTGGGAGTGAGAGAGAGGAAAACAGAGTGAGAATGGAGTGAAGCGTTGTGCATCTGTTGCCTTGGTGGGATGCAGCGTTAGCAGGTACATTCAGACAGTCAACAGCCTGCAGACAAACGTCCAAAATGACACCCTGTTCCCTACAGAGCACACTACTGCTGACCAGCGAGCGTGGGTCAGGAAATAGTACGGGGCACTTCACAGGGAGGAGGGCACCATTTCTGACTCAGGACCTCTCTCCTCCCCTCTACTCCCCTCTCCTCCCCTCTACTCCCCTCTACTCCACTCTACTCCCCTCTCCTCTCCTGAACACTAAATAATTTATTTTCTTTTTTCTTCCCCTCATTTTCCCTCAAATCCTTCTTTACCTCTCTCTCACTCTTTCTTTTCCTCTCTCTCCCTCTCCATCCCTCTCTCTCCCTCCCTGTCCCTCTCTCTCCTTCTATGTCCCTCTCTGTCCCTCCCGCTCTAGCTGGTGGGTGGTGAGTTTGACCTGGAGATGAACTTCATCATTCAGGACAATGAGAGTATTGGCTGTATGGTCGACCTGCTGTCACACTGCCAAGTCACGTGTCAAGCTGAGGTAAGAAACACCACGATACTACAATACATTCAAAATGACCACAAACTTTTTTTATATCCAGTTCTGATACAGAAGACAATACACGTAGAGGTGTATACTATTCCTCTCTCGTTTTGGAACTCTAACTGGGATTTAGGGAAATTATTCAGCAAATTCAATCAATAATTTAAGAGCAGCTGTTCCTGAGAAATGACCCTTCTTGGGTTCTCTCAGATTGAAAGCATCTGTCCAGTAACCGGACGTTTGGCAGATCCAATCCCGCACCTAGCATAGTGAAACATCTGTCGTTCCGTCAGTGCTCCCGGGGTGCCCGATCTGGGAGGGGTTGGGTTACAAGGTTAAAGTTACATTTTCATTGGACCCCGTGTCCAATAGGTGGTGTCTTATGGAGGACAAACCTCGGTAAAAACCACGGTGCATGACTGCCTGCTTTCCTTTGTCAGGTATGTTTTATGATTGATAGGACAGCTAAGTGGGGAAAGATAGAGGAGTGAGGTTTTGCTGGAAGAGCAGCAGACCGGGTCCAAACCCTCGCTGCAGCAGTCCATGTGACCGGAGGTATTGGTTTGGACCGTCGAATGACACCAGGACACTGAGGTTTAAATAGAGCTCATCGCTTCCATTTCAGAAATGCTTTTCTATGACAAGTGTATTAGAAAACCCTAGAATAGGCTGACTTCAGATACATACAGTAAAACACACCCGGATGTGATTCTGTAGAATAACCAAACATATTTTAGAATGGCTGTTGAAAATATTACTAAAACATACTGAGTCCTGGAGCGGGGGGGCTCCGAACCCACAGCCATGGCCCAGAAAACCATTCCAGACTAACAGGCTGTGTGTGTGTGTGTGGGTGGCATCTCCAGGTGTGGAGCATGTTCACAGCCATCCTGAGGAAGAGTGTGAGAAACCTCCAGACCAGCACGGAGGTTGGCCTCATCCAGCAGGTCCTGACCCGGATGAGCTCCGTGGATGACATGATCGCAGGTAGGCCACTACACTCTCTTTACTGTGTCGTCCTTGAGTGCCCCCTGCTCCTCCGAACGTGTTCCTGGTGTACGTGTGTGTCCGTGTGTGTGATGGAGGTCTCTATTCATTTACAGAGGTAATATGGGAAATGGCTTGTGTAAGCACATTCTCTCTGGCTGTTGTCCTTACACTACACACACACACACACACACATACACACACACACACACACACACACACACACACACACACACACTGACACACACCATTTGATGTATTGACAGTGTTGTTCACTTGGGTTCCATGCAGACAGTGCAGTTAGGACCAAGGTCATCGAACAAACAGACAGGCAGACAGACAGACAGAAAGACAGACAAATACACAGACAGATCGACATACATGACATGTACACAGATAGACATGTACACAGACAGATAGACAAACAAGCTGAGACACAGACAGACAGAGACAGACAGACAGACAGACAGACAGTCAGAGACAGACAGATAGTCAGAAACAGTCAGAGACAGACATACAAACAGAGCTATATAGTGTCGCTGTTAACAGCTAAAGGGGTTTTGATTGGTAATGACCTCAGGGGTGAAAATAGATTGAAATTATTTTCCTGTACATGAGCTCCAAAAAACTGTGATGGGCCTATTTATTGAATATATCTTTTCTTTTCTAAAATGTACTATCTCTTCACATGGTTTTGCAGGACCAGTTACACATTTTCATTTTATTGTGAAACAAATCACTTCAAATGCTCTGTAGGCCACATGCACATGTCCAGTCACTTTAAAATAATTCCATCAACTAGCAGTGCACAAGCCATTTGATGAATAGAAAAGGACATCCGTAAGAAAATCACCAAAAAGTCATTTGGGGTCTGTGGGGTTTTAAACCGGAATTAACTTTAGGTGGCTGTTCCACTGCTGCCCTTAAAGTCGCTGCCTTTGCAATATGCCACTGTGTTGTAATCACAAAGATGAATGCACACTGCGTTTCGGACACACTCCCTTTAAATCCAATTACTTTTGATGCAGGCTGATGTTTAATGACAATTTAAAGTGTGGAATATGATGGTTTTAATTTTTAGTCCTTGATCAAATTATTGTGATTAGCTATTCTTGTACTGGACCATGTGCCAATACTTATTTTTGAGATATAATGTTTGCATTTGAAAACAACTTAAATTGGGCTTCATGTGGAAACGACCACCACTCACCCCCTTCACTGAAATCAGCTAACCGTCATCAAAACATCTTCTTGTGGTTATGATAGCTATAACATTCTGCAGCCTTTTGTTACTGATGCAAACTAGCTACAGCTTTCGGCAGCCTTTTGTTAGCGATGCTAACTCGCTAATGCATTCTGAAGTATTTTGGTAATGATGCTAACTAGCTTCAGCATCCTACATTCTTTTGGTGGTCAAAGTCTTAGCTGCGTACAGCAAACACAGCCATACTGTCGGCCATTCAAAAAACTTAGCAATAACTATGTCTGCCAAACGCTGTTTCATCATCAGCACACTGTCGCTGTCTCACCTCTCTCTCTCTCTTCCCACTCTTTTCTATCTCCTCTCTCTCTGTCCACTCTCTTTTGTCTCCTCTCCCTCTTTCCACTCTTTTCTGTCTCCTCTCTTTTTCTACTTTCTTCTCTCTCCTGTCTCTTTGTCCACTCTCTTCTGTCTCCTCTCTCCCTATGCACTCTTTTCTATCTCTGTTTTTCCACTCTCTGCTCTCTCCTCTCTCTCCTCTCTCCTCTCTCTCCTCTCTCCGTCTGTCTACAGATCTCTTGGTAGATATGCTGGGCGTGATGGCAAGCTACAGTATAACAGTGAAGGAGCTCAAGCTTCTCTTCAGCATGCTGAGAGGAGACAACGGTGTCTGGGTGAGTAAAACACTGGGATACTGGGTGTGGAGGCAGAATGGGAGAGGCAGGGTGGGGAAGACTGGGTGGGGAGGCAGAATGGTAGAGGCAAAATAAGGAGGCAGGATGGGGGAGGCGCGGTGTCTGGGTTTGTAAACCTGGGGGAGTCTCCCTTTGTCTCCACCTCATCCCTCTACTACTCCAACTAACATCATCCCCTTTAATCTCCCTCTGTCCACCTCATCTCTCTACTGCTCCTTCGACCATCCCTCCCTTCCCTCTCTCCTCTTTGGGGACAGGTTCGTTAGGGGTTGCGGTGGTATTGATCATGTGTTACCCAGAGCGGTCAGAGGTGATGGTCTTATTGATCCAGTAGAGTTGTGATGTCACACTGTGGTTGCCTCCCACTCTCCCTCAGTGTCTCTGATCATTAAGAATGTCACTACTTTGTGATTAATCAAACACCTCCTCCCCTTCCTCTGCCCATGGCTAAATCCCTTTCTCCCTCCCACTGCTTTGTCTTTCTCTTTCTGTCTCTTGCCCTTTTCTCCTCCATCACTCCTCCCCATCTCTCATCTCTCTCCTTTCCCTCTCTCCTCTCTCCTGCCTGTTTCACCCCTCTCTCCTCACTCTTGCCTGTTTCATCCCTCTCTCCTCTCTTCTGCCTGCTTTATCTATCTCACCTCTTCTACTCCAGCCAAGACATGCTATCAAGTTGTTGTCAGTGTTGAACCAGATGCCTCAGAGGCACGGTCCGGACACCTTCTTCAACTTCCCCGGTCGCAGTGCAGCGGTAAGATAGGCGCACACACACACGCACATACACACGCACAATCAGATGTTTTATTTAATTGTATGTTGATACATTTGTGTCAATGACGGTGATTGGTTGCCGCAGTGTTGTGTCCTTGATGTGATTCGCTGATGTGGTGCTCTGTCTCCTCCCCTAGGCCATCGCGTTGCCTCCCATTGCTAAGTGGCCTTACCAGAACGGTTTCACCTTGAACACCTGGTTCAGACAGGATCCCCTCAACAACATCAACGTAGACAAGGACAAACCCTACCTCTACTGGTGGGTACTACCACTGGACCTCATCCTATCCCTGACCTGACCTCATCCTATCCCCGACCTGACCTCATATTAACCCTGACCTGACCTCATCCTAACCTCAACCGCACATCATCCTAACCTCAACCGGATATCATCCTAACCCTGACCTGACTTCTTCCTAAACCCAACCTGACTGCCCAAACCTAACCAATATAGAATATATAACTAACCTAATTTTAAACCCATCAACCTCAACCCAATCAATCCTATCGTAGCGTAATCTGTGGACAATGCCTTGTCAGAACAGATTTTCAGGTTTTACTGTCTGTGTGTGTTCTCACATGTACACATGAATGTGGATCACACACACACACACACACACACCAAGCCCATTGCTCTTCAGCTCCGCACCAATTTAGATTAACCATAAATTCTTCTTCTCTGATTCTGATAAATGCGGTTTTGATGTTTTATTGGCTTTTGAGATTTGGTCTAGTAGAACCAGTCATATGTTCCCCTAAACACATGTTGTTTAACTGTAATAGAGGAGAACTTAGATTATTTTGGTCAGAGTGTTATCATAGTGTTGATATTTAATGACTGTTTTAGTAGTTGTATAGTGTTGACATTTAATGACTGTTTTAGTAGTTATATAGTGTTGATATTTCATTACCGTTGTAGTAGTACTGTATTGTTGATATTTTATGACTGTTTAGTGGTAGCATAGTGTAAAATGGAATTAGTGTTTTAGTAGTAGCAGGGTGTGGATATTTAATGACAGTTTTAAGAGTAGTATAGTGTTGATATGTAATTACAGTTTTAGTAGTAGTATAGTGTTGATATTTAATGATAGTTTTAGTAGTAGCATGTTGTAGATATTTAATGGCCATTTAGTAGTAGCATATTGTAGATAATTAATGAAGATTTTAGGTTTAGTATAGTGTAGATATTTAATGACCATTTTAGGAGTAGTGTAGTGTAGTTATTTAAAGATAGTTTTAGGAGTAGTGTAGTGTAGACATTTAATGACAGTGTTCAGAGTAGTAAGGGAGATTAGGAGAGTGAATATGAGAGCAATAGAAAGAGACTAGGTTCTATATTTGTAGACTGGGTTTATTATGTTTGGAGGCAATAAATGTGTCTCTAATGCAGACATAGGACCAATTCACAAGTAAGTCTCAAGTCTTAACTTTCAAGTCTCAAGTCAAGTCCCAAGTAATACTGGGGAAGTCTCATACCAAAATCCCAAGTTCCACAGCTCAGTTCGAGTCAAGTCACTCATTCAAGTCAATGGTTAAGAAAAGTTGTGTTATATGATGATCATATCTTTTGTTGTTGAGTTTTTGAATTAGCTGATAGGAACCTAATATTATTCAGTAGGTTGTCTTTATGTATTTATATGTTGTCAATTGTCTTCATGTGTTTAGATTTTATATATATATATATATATATATATATATATATATATATATATATATATATATATATATATATAATGTTTTAATGGTAAGCCTATTTAAGGATGTTAAAAACAAAACAAAAATGCTGTCCACTTTGAAAAAAAATGGTAGGGAGAGCCATTGCATTCTAGTAAACTCGAGAATATGACCAGAAATTATTAGCTAAAGAAATGAGGAGCTGCTAAAGAAATGAGGAGAAATAAGGAGATTAGAATCTCGTCGGTTAATGAGAATTGAGGAACATATTGTATAACCCTCCATGAATCAGACTGTTGCTAAACTAATCACCAGGAAATTCCTTGAATAGAATTTGGTTTCCCCATTCCCCATATCTCCCCATTTCGCTACGTTATTTTAACAGTATCTTATTCTGACATTAACGCATGTTAGCTAGCTAGATAGGCACAGCCTGCCGTAATGTCATTCTTACCTGTCTTTGTAGGATTTCAGGACCTAGGTCTCACAAAGTTAGACGTTGTGGCGCATCAGTCATTTTAGTTTTATAGGTTTTGCACACTGCTGTCATTTTCCTCCGCACCTCGACATAGTCCTCAATTCCAAATATAACTATTTCCAGAACCCATCCAGATGCCATAATAGCGAGTTCTCAATCACGTCCGAATTGAAGACCTAATGTTGACAGCTGAACACTGGGTCTAGTTTGAGTGCCTTTGAGAAAAGTGAAACTAGAGTCAAACGTGTTTTCCCGCCCACCCTCACTCAATGGATGTGTGTTGAAAACATTGAACACTAGGTCTTTAAGTGTTGGGTAGCGTGAACAGACAGAGATGAGAGAGGATGCGGGGAAGGTGCTGGGAAAATCTAAACAAGTTCCTCGAGTCATACAGCTCAAGTCCAAGTTAAGTCACAAGTCATAGGCATCAAGTCAAAGTCAAGTTGCAAGTGTTTTCTCTTTTTACCATCGCAAAATACAGGTAGGTCCAGAAATAATTGGACACTGACACAAGTTTTGTTATTTTGGCTGTTTACCAAAATATATTCAAGTTACAGTTAAATAATGAATATGGGCTTAAAGTGCAGTCTCTCTGCTTTAATTTGAGGGTATTCACATCCAAATTGGAGGAAGAATATAGGAATTACTGCTCTTTAATATGTAGTCCACTCTTTTTCAAGGGGGAATAAATTGGACAATTAACTCAAAAGCTGTTTCATGGACAGGTGTGGGCTATTCCTTTGTCATTTCTTCATCA
Source organism: Esox masquinongy (assembly GCA_016801175.1). Taxonomy (NCBI): domain Eukaryota; kingdom Metazoa; phylum Chordata; class Actinopteri; order Esociformes; family Esocidae; genus Esox; species Esox masquinongy. The sequence goes on along the minus strand of JACXGI010015987.1, from coordinate 1,019 downwards.
ATTACACAGGTAAAAGGTCTGGAGTTGATTCCAGGTGTGGCTTTCGCATTTGGAAGCTGTTGCTGTGAACCTACAACATGCGTCAAAGGAGCTCTCAATGCAAGTCAAACAGGCCATCCTTAGCCTTCAAAAAAGAAATTCCATCAGGGAGATAGCAGGAACATTAGGAGTGTCCAAATCAACAGTTCAGTACATTCTGAGACAAAAATAGAACACACTGGTTAGCTCTGCAACACAAAAAGGCCTGGACATCTACGGAAGACAGCAATGTTGGATGATCGTAGGATCCTTTCCATGGTAAAGAAAAAACACTTCACAACATCCAGCCAAGTGAAGAACACTCTCCAGGAGGTAGGCATATCATTATCCAAGTCTACCATAAAGAGAATACTTAACAAGAGCAAATACAGAGGGTTCACCACAAGGTGCAAACCATTCATAAGCCTCAAGAATAGAAAGGCCAGATTAGACTTTGCCAAAAAACATCTAAAAAAGCCAGCCCAGTTCTGGAAGAGCATTCTTTGGACAGATAAAACTAAGATCAGCCTTTACCAGAATGATGGGAAGAAAAAAAGTATGTAGAAGGCTTGGAGCGGCTCATGATCTGAAGCATACCACATCATCTGTAAAACACGGTGGAGGCAATGTGATGACATGGGCATGCATGGCTTCCAGTGGCACTGGGTCACTAGTGTGTATTGATGATGTGACAGAAGACAGAAGCAGCCGGATGAATTCTGAAGTGTATAGGGATATATTGTCTGCTCAGATACAGCCAAATTCAGCAAAGTTGATAGGATGGCGCTTTACTTAACAGATGGACAATGACCCAAAACATACTGCGAAAGCGGCCCAGGGGTTTTTAAGGCAAAGAACTGGAATATTCTGCAATGGCCAAGTCAATCACCTGATCTCAACCCGATCGAGCATGCATTTCACTTGCTGAAGACAATACCTAAGGCAGAAACACCCACGAACAAACAATAACTGAAGACAGCTGCAGTAAAGGCCTGGCAAAG
>JACXGI010015986.1:0-16597 GCA_016801175.1 Esox masquinongy | reverse complement strand
AGTATTAACTTAAGGGGGCTGAATAATTTTGCACGCCCAATTTTTCAGTTTTTTATTTGTTAAAAAAGTTTGAAATATCCAATAAATTTCGTTCCACTTCATGATTGTGTCCCACTTGTTGTTGATTCTTCACAAAAAATTACAGTTTTATATCTTTATGTTTGAAGCCTGAAATGTGGCAAAAGGTCGAAAAGTTCAAAGGGGCCGAATACTTTCGCAAGGCACTGTAGTCTCCGCTTAAATTGACATTTCGGGGTTTTTTACCAACTCAAAGAGTGTCACACCGCGTTCAAAGTGGAGCAAAAACTGCCCTTCTGAATCTACACCGGAGAGCGGTTAGTCAGTCCCGGGAATGACGTCACGGCGCGACACAGCACACGTACATTAAGATGTGTGTCGGCCTTAAATGGGTTTCTATAAAGATTGAGTTACTATTAGAATGGGAGTACTGTATGACTGTGGTTTGAGCGCACTTGTTAGGGTAGAGCTCTGAAAATGTATACCGGGAGAGGCAGTGCTGGGTGGCCTGGGCATCAGGAAACAAAATCTCACATAATTCAATTCTGGTCTACATTTTGGTCCTGATTAACGGGCACGGAACATTTCCATGGCAATGTAGGAAAACGGCGCAGGGGTACTCTAACCGGACAGATAGCATCATATTTGCTGGACGCGTTGTCCGTGGCCAAATCACACAGCGGTGCAAATCGACCATACAAATTTCATTACGAACCAAAAGAAATGACATGAGTTGAGAGAAATCGAGTATCGTGTTTCAATATCCAAAAACCCTAAAACCAGGAAGCACGCTACATTCCAATCCAGACTTCCAATGTCAACTCTGTGTGATGCAAACCAAACATCACAGCAACACACAATCTGGATGGATCCCAGGGTTTGTCAATAGTCCGTCCATCCGTCTAATGGCTGTTCAGACCTGTGTGGCATTGGGTCGGTTGGCTCGATGCCGGCCTGCAGAGACCCCCTACACTCGGCCGGGACCTGGGAGTCCCACTTAGATCCTCAGATAGGGAGCGACCGCAAAACAAAGGGGAAATGGAGAAAGCCAGTCCAGCTTTAATCCGATTAGCTAAATGCAATTCCTCCCTCCTCCCCCAAATCAATGTTGTCTGCCTCTGACTGGGCTGCCACAGCGTTCAGCCGGACGGGACACTGGTAGTATCTCACCGCCTCTCCTTCTTCTCTCGCTCCCTTTCTCCGTTTCGCTCACGTGTAGCAGAGCACTGCCTATGGGAACCGCCTGAAGGGAGTGCACCCAGCTACGGTCTTCAGGCTCACCCAAACTCAAAGTGGGGTTCCCAAGAAACGGGAGGGCTCCACAGGAGGGTTGCGGGACAGTAGGACCATATACAGTGACAGGTTAGCGTTGCAGCACTCAAGTCCGATTTCATGAGTCATGACTCGACCGTTGGTGACTAAGACATTCCTTCTCAACACCACTTAGACTTGGACTCCTATTCATGTGCACGGCTGCCAGCTTGCAGTCCGACGGTTTAGGCCGCAAGAAGTAGAATGAAAGAGTAGTGGTCCAGGATGATCAGAGGCAGTTCATAGCAGTGAGTGGTTCAATGTCGCGACCAGCCTACTGTTGAGCTGCACAGGACTGCGGGCCGGCGGACATGCCTCTCGCGTCTCGTAGCTAACCAACTAACTTGCATGATCAAATAAAAAATATAGTTAAATTTAAAAAAGGCTTCTCTTCACCTGATTGAGAAACAAAAGCTGCTCTACAAAATTAACATGAACAGCACTGAGTTTACTAGTAAAAGAACAATCTAACTATGTTGGCCTCTCCCAACAAAAAAGCAGGCAAGCAATACAAGGAGGTCCAGCCTGGAGCTGCAAAATTTGTCTCAGCGCATATTTGTTTACAACTACATCACAGCAAATTACAATGTATATTTGAAATAATAGGATTCTACAGTTATATATGTAAATTCTTTCTGGGAGGTTTTCAAATTTTTTTTTTCAATTTTAGTCATTTAGCTGTGTGAGGTGACAGTTAGCACGTATATCTTAGGACATCTAGGTCAGACAACCACAGATAGCATGTGGATTTGTCAGTTAACCTAGAAGATATGTTGTGGACACATGTATGCATGTGCACGTCTGTGTGGATCAATCCATGCATGAAGACATTATCTTAAGCTCTGGTCAATGGTGCCCCTGTCCAGTGCATCCCTCTTCTTTGTGGAGTCGTCAACGTGTCTGCCTCAGCTATAAGGCTGAATGAGAGAGGGAGGGCTGTAGGGAGAGCTGAGCCAGAGGGAGAGAGGCTATCGCTCAACATGTTGCGTCTTAATATTGAGTCTTTGTGCTTCGGATCCATGCTGCCTTTTGCCGATCGTTAGAGCTCATGCTGATGGACAACAACAGTGCCTTCTGGAAAAGGCCTATTCAAATACACTGTTACAGCGGTCGGATTTAAAGTCGTCCGTTGACACGGGGCCAGACATTTTCTCCATTGCATGCCCTAAACAATTTTTTTTTTTTTAAATCCACAAAGACATTTCAAATCTGCTAAACAGTTTTCTCAAATTAAATGCAGCAAAAAATTCATGAAGTGCTTCAAGAGTAATTTTCTGAATTCAGTTTTGTTTGGTTGAGGTAACAGAAAACATGTGTACTAACAGAACACAGTTGATCTCCGTCCAGTACATACATTTCTACTTTCCTGTCCATTTTACGTGTTTTGTTTTTGCTTTCATAGGTACAAAACGGTTTGTGCATGCATGCCTCCATTCATGTTTCAAATGCCTCTGCATTCGTTTTAACCTGCTACAGTGGTTCAGTAGGCAATTTTTAGTTAAGTTTCTCTCTCCAGAGGACGTGTCTCTAACAAGCTGTATCACATCTGATGGGAGATAATCCTGACACCACAGTAACGAAACAGGTATACAATCGTGCGGTGAAGAAAGATTTTGGTTTTTGCTCAAAATAATACATTGACAAGCAGTCCATTTGAAAATCACTTCCATTGTTGTTTTATCCTTACCACCCACTCCCCAACCCCCGTTAATGCCAAATTTGGTCATTTTAAAAGCCTTATGTATGATGTCATCATTTACACAAGTTGGATGCTACTGGGAAGCTGATTCTTGGTATCCTTCATGCAATGCTTTGGAAATGTTCCTCAAGGCCAAATGATTTGCAGGAAGAGCAGGGACAGAGGCACCTTGAAGGTGTGTGTGTGACCGTGGGATTGAGTGTGTGACCGTGGGATTGAGTGTGTGACCGTGGGATTGAGTGTGTGACCGTGGGATTGAGTGTGTGCGCAGTGTCAGCAGGCCCACCTGCAGAAACAGCTGTCTATTCTGCTCACATCACTGCACCAGACACATGCAGACAGACAGACGCGCGCGCGGGCGGGCGGGCAAACGGGGGGGCGCGCGCACGCACACGCACACGCACAGTGTGCATTCATAATGTCACATGTATGGGCCCCACTCAAACAACGGAAACCGTGCGTACCGGAGTGTGTTCACACACAAGCGCGCCACTCAGAGGACAGCCCAGACACACCCCATCCCAGCAGGCCAATCACATCGCATTATGCCAGGTGACAAGGGCCTGCAGCAGGCTAAATTCAGGAAGAGCTGGGAGCCCTCTGAGCAGTTGGCATGGACACCACTGCTTTAGCTCAGTCTGGGCTGGCTGTGGAAAGCTGGAAGCAATCATTAACGAAGCTCCAGACTCTTTTCCGACTCTCTCTCTCTCTAGCTGGCCATGTTAAACATAGTACAAGTTCTTAACCTACTAGTCTAAATATTGACGCAGGATTAAAACGCTGACTATTCGGCTACTGACATGGGCTGGTTGGTTCAATGTGATTCGAGAGGAGAGCCGATGTGTCGAATGAATGTTTTGATGTTGTCAGCCTGTGCGGTGTTCTCCATTAGCCAGCATCAACATTTTATAAAGCATGTAGTAAACAGGAAGTACCGCAAAGGCTCAATTTAATTCCACCCTAACTAATGACTGAATGTTAACCAATTCGGCAGTGTAGACAAATCACACGTCAAACAAATATGAAGACATGTTTTCTGCGGGAAGTGGAGCAATGAATTCACACAGCTCATAAAAATTCACACCAGAGGCAGAGGCGGGGTTTTCATCTATTCCGGAATGTTCACGATGTGCTACCAGTAGCATCTCGAACATCACAGCGTAACATACACATGAACAGATGCATAACTGGGGCGTGCGTACAGTATATGCATTTCCCAGCGTCCTCCCGGTGGGCTGGTTAAATTGACGAGGCCTTGTTTCTCTGATTGTTGAGGCGCAGCTAAGGATGAATATTCAATGTGCTTCTGAATAGGGCTTCTAGGATCCAGGAGGGGAAAATGTGTGTGTGCCATAGGGAGAGAGCGGCACATGCACGCATGCACGCACGCACACACACGCCATGCACACACACGCCATGCACACACACGCCATGCACACACACGCCATGCACACACACGCCTCTTCATGCAGCTGTGGGAGGAGAGAGTAGCAGTGACAAACAGCTCTTGTGCTACGGAGTTGGCAGGAAATCTATCAAACCAGACAATAAAATTGCAATTGAATTTCTTTTGAATTTTTTTTTTTTTACAGCAGATCCATGTATCTTGATGGCTAGCCTCGCAACCAGTGTGTCTGTGTGTCTGTGTGTGTGTGTGTCTCTGTGTGTCTGTGTGTGTGTGTGTGTGTGTGTGTGTGTGTGTGTGTGTGTGTGTGTGTGTGTGTGTGTGTGTGTGTGTGTGTGTGTGTCTGCCTGTATGCCTGCCTGCCTGTGTGTCTGCCTGCCTGTGTGTCTGCCTGCCTGTGTGTGCGTGTGCGCGTGTGTCCGTCCAGATCTGTAGTGCTGCACTTGCGGGTACAAGAATTCAAGTCCTAAGAAAAACAGCGATGTAAGAAAGACAATCACTACTAAGGATATTTTCGCCAGTCCTCACTTTTAAAAAAAAGTTTTTTAAGTCTTAAGGCTTCAGTTTTGAGTCAGGGATTTTGCAGTTACCTTAGGGTTTAAGTTTAGCTTTAGGTTACGGGAAAATATGATATTTTATGTGAATTAACGGTTAGTCAAAATATCCTCACAACTAGAGCACTATGTACGTATGTGTGTGTGTGTGTGTGTGTGTGTGTGTGTGTGTGTTCGTTGATTTCCGCACACAGACAGTCCTTATTAGGACACAACAATAAAAAAAGAGAACTTCCGATTCAGGGGTTATGTTTAGCCTCAAACATCCAATTAAGGCTCGCGTTAGAAATAGAGGTAACTTCTAGGTTCAAGCATTATGGGTTAGGTTTGGAGTCAGGCATTATGGCTATGTTTAGGCATCAAAGTTAAATTGAGGATAAGGCTATGATTAGGTTTACGGTTACAAAACATCAATTCTTTGTTTTCTGGTCCTGATAAGGATAGAAATAAAAGGATGTGTGCATGTGTGTGCGCGCGTGTGTGTGTGGTACTGTTTTTAGATTAGCGCTGGGCACCATAAACAGAGCCAAGAAACAGCAGCATTAATCTTGTGCAATTATAGTAAAGGGCAATTACAGGCTGTCCTGTACTGAGGGGAATGATCAATTCTTTTACACACAGTTAACAGCGGGCACACAAGCACGCACACAAGCACGCACACAAGCAAGCACACAAGCAAGCACACAAGCAAGCACACAAGCAAGCACACAAGCAAGCACACAAGCAAGCACACGCGCTGGAATGGCAGTGAAGTAAAGTGAAACTACGGCACAGTGTGAATGGGTGTATTTGAAACAAAAACAACACGCTCCGGGCAACACAGAACCAGAAACACATTGGATGTTATTTACAAAGAGATGCTCATTTCTGGGTTAGTTCAGTGCTGCACGGGAAGAACCGACATTGGAGAAGAGTGTTACATTCAACACTTGTCCTCATACATCCTCACACCATGTTAACGTAAATTTAGGATGCAAAAATCGCTCATGTAAGGCATCATTATAATGTAGAAAAATAACCGATCCATTAACTATATTGTTCTTTAATATACGGTGTAGCAATAAAACTGTACTTTAATGTACAATGTATCTATTGACTAAACTGTTCTTTGAAATACAATGTTTTAAACTATTATTTCATAGAAAAGCATCCAATAACTATTACTTAATAGACAATTTATCAAGGAACATATATGAAGAATCCTTGTGTGATGTCCTTAAATATAACTACATAAATAAGATGTGTATTCACAGTTAATAATCTATGGTGTAGAAAACAGTATTCTTGATTTGAAATGTAATGCTGTCTAAAACTCATTATTGTAAAAGCAGGTATATATAGCTTGAGCACAAAATAACAGTAAATTACTGCAAAACTACTGTCACAATATGCCACTTTAAAGATATCAATTCTGTTAAGCATTCTAGCCAACAATAGCCCTGATGTCATCTCATTTCCCCTTTTTTTATATATATTTTTGTTCTTGTGCGACTACAGCGTTTCTTAGCGCTGTCCATAAAACTGACATGAGAACATCATTCAGACATTTGTTTTGCCTACAACCCCCTTAGTTCGACACACATGAACAGGGTCTAGGTAGGCTGTACATGATAAGGTGGAGAGCTTTTTGACTAGCAAATACCTGTGCTAACAGCCATCCAACTCTGGTTCCTGAGAGACCGATAGAGCCAAATGGTGTAACTGTGCCCCCTAGTGGAAATGATCAGTCGCAGCAACCCAGCAAAGAATACATTGCCACAACGCAATAGCCTGGTTTCCCTGCTTCAACTTCCAATCTGAGAAACTACAGAAAGCATGCCCGACCGCAATCTGGCGCAGACCGAGTTACTTCACTGCCTTGGAACTGAGCACGGTAATGCAATATCTACACCGCATTTTGAGCCTCTTCAAAATAGAGTTTCTGAAGTAATACTGCCGGCAGGTTATTTTTGTCCGGGGGGGGGGGGTTGGCTGGAAGGGATGGATGAAGAGAAACAACTGATTCTAATCAGCCTCATGCTGCAGTTTCTACATAATCAGCCCAAGGTTTCCACCAGGCTGGATCTGATGACCCCGGTTGCTGAGTCAGTCCTCATCTGTTCAGGCCAGCAGGGACATCTGGAAATTTCTTATGGTTGCTTATATGTTGCCTTGTTATTATATCAGGATCAAACCTGGACTAGGAAGGCCCCAACTGGTAGGACTGAGACAAGAGTTGGATCTTGGACCCGAGTGCCCTCAAGAACATGAGGTTACAGGAAGGACGGAGAGGTGAGTCTAACTTCAAATACAAAAAGGGTGGAAAAGTGAGGACAGAGGAAAACAGAGACAGAAAGATATTGTGTGTGTGTGTGTGTGTGTGTGTGCGCTCACGCGCATGGGCGCTTGTGTGAGAGTTAGCGCATACTCACAAAACAGAGAAGAGAAAGTGAGCCCCAAAAAAAAGAAAAGAGGACAACGAAAGACAGAGCAGAAGCAAATGGTCAGAAAAGCAACAGGAAAAACATCCAGAAGCCCCCCCCCCCACGCATGTCTCTGAGAAACCCTGGTCATGGCTGACCGCGAAGGGGTCAACGAGCGCTCTGACCTTGGAGTGGGTGATGGACAGGGTGTCCACCCACACGCGCCAGCCACCCCACTCGTACTTGACGGCGTGGTACAGCAGGATGCGGAAGATGGCGTACACCATCTCGGAGATCTTCTGCTCCTCGCTGCTCTTGGGGTTAATGAAGCACAGCGAGAGCATCCACTCCTGCCACACCGAACACTGCAACAGGCTCCTGATAGGGGGAGAAGCGCGCGCGCACACACGCACACACGCACACGCACACACGCACCCAAAACATTTAGAACGGGCAGGAGGGGTTACAAATAAGTAAAACAAATACCGAGAGTGTCCATGAAAGAACTTTGAGACAACTGCTGATATAAGGCGGCTCTTTAAGGTACATTTGATTGGTCAACTGATAGACAGTTAAGTAGTGGCGGTAATCTTGTCAGCAGAGCAAAGCAAAGGCGTGTACTTTTAGAAAGTCTACTGGAGCGCATACATTTCTTCAACGTTTTTCAAACTGTGACACACCTTGACAGGGGTGCACAATTTAGCAGCACATCGCAAATGTCACGATTTACTGGTCTCTTCGGATTCATACTGTATTAAATAGGGTTGGAAAGATAAAAATAAAACAAATCATAGGTGCAATGGGTTGTTATTTAGTTGTGATGACCTCTTGAGGAGTACTGCAAATCGGCACCAGAAAACTATTTAGCTCCACCGTAACAGGGCCTGGAATCCAAAAGGTTACAGGCAATGTGGCTTTAGAAATTGAGCAATTGATCAATAGAGCAAATATTTAGAATCTACTCTGAATGGCAGAAACAGGCCTGAGTCTTTAGATTTGAACGGTCTAAGTTAGAGACAAGCGGTTTTCTGCATTTTAAAGGGGCAACCACCAACACAAAGCCATCCTCTGTTTGTTTCTTGGACAGAGGCTGTGGCACGGAAAAAGATAAACAAGCTTGCCTGCGCTAATCGATCTCGCAGGCACAGTAAAATGGCGCAAACGACTTTGCTCATGACACATGCTTCAAACGATACAACTGTGAGAACAGCATCGGCCCGCTGGACTGAAACAACAACATTGACTTAGCCTTGCTGAGCACCAGACTTTCCTACAAAGTGAAAGAACAATGGGTTGGATGAATCGCAAACTGGTGCAGAATGTAAGTGTACGATGCAGTTTATCATCACTGGTGATCCCAAGTCAGACGTCCGTGTACATTTCACATCACATTTACAAGAGATTGTTGTCACGCCTAGAAGAGATTGACCCACGGCCAAACACCTGTGGGTTCCTCAAGGAACATCAGCGGGCGGGGGGGGACCAGCTTCTTACCTCCGGTTTTCTTTGCTGTTATTGAACAGTTTGATCATGTCTGACAGGAAGATCCGGCGCACCTCCATGCTCTCAGGGGATGGGGGAGAGTTCTTCAGAAGGGCGGCGATCACCTTCAGGACCTCTGTCAAACAGAGAAACATGTCACGTTAACACGCCGTCACGGAGCCTGACCCGGTTTAGTACACATGGGCGCACCGCTTCCGCGGCGACGTTACTGACTGGTTTATAAACCACTGGCTCGGAGCAGAGTCCAATGACGGCTGTCTGGACGATATATAATACAATAAACCAGAGAATCGCCAGATACAACGTGATTAAGTACTACACGGAATCTGAGAATTCATGTAAATACATTGACGGTTTGGACGGTTGAAAAGTGACGCGCTACAATAATACCCTAATATTTATATTCTGCAAAAAACCTTGACTCGCTATGGGGGCTTCAAATGTAAATTCCTCACAAGCAAAAATAAAACAATGTTTGGCTTTTTGGAACGATTGTTTTGAAAGTTGTACACACTTTCCAAGAAACAAATCAACTGCGAGAGGAATGTCGAAAAGCCCGACCGCAATTTAACAACAAAATCAAAAATCCATCTCAACATGTGCAAACCATCGTGTCACAAGTCATCTTGATTTTCGACTGTCTGCAGACACCTGAAAATCTATGCGGTGGGAACAACGACGTGCAGAAAAGCAACACAAAATCCATCCAGACATTGATTTATCTGGATTTTATCATCATACTGTAATGGTCTGGTACTGTTTTAGCTGCGTCTGTCTTTCTCTGTGCGTGCGCGCCCGTAAGCGTGTGTGTATACACTTGTTTATGTTTGTGCGCCTGCATGTGTATTCGTATGCGCCAAAGTCACATGCAGGCTTCCTGGAACCCCAGGTTTGGTTAACCTAAAGAGACTGGCTGTTTAGATGAATTATCTAGACAACGTCAGTGTCCATTTAGCTTGAGTAGGCGAAGGGGGGTTTAGGATTTCACTCTGCCGTCTCGGACCATGGCGGTAGCCGATGCGCCCACGCCGACCGACCGTCCCCCCTCCGGCAGCCCATGGACTTGTGTTGTTTCTGCACGCCTTAGTCACTCAAATTATGACTCGCTGAACCCCTCACTGCCAGAAAATTACCACTGCATGTTACCAGGGGAAGGGACGGATGGGAGTTCGGGGTCCTTTCCCCCCCGTTTGGTCTCTTTCCATTGAGTTAATTTAAGGGAAACAGTACTTCCTTGGTTTGTTTGATTCGCCCTGACGTTACTAAAGACTGCAATCAGGCCCATTTTGAGGCTTCAGAGCAAATTATATCAAAAGAACGGTAACTGCAAAAGAGAAACAGACTTGACTGTACTTTTGTAACTCCCATAGCTTATAACTCCCATAGCTTATAACTCCCATAGCTTATAACTCCCATAGCTTATAACTCCCATAGCTTATAACTCCCATAGCTTATAACTCTGGAGCGTGGTGCGTTCAGTTCCCACAGGACGCTGTGGCTAGGTCTACACAATTTATTTATTTACTGCATTATTCAGTATTTCGCCAAATCACTTCAGATATTTTTCAGAGGTGATCAGTTTGGTCGACAAAAAACAACTTACATACACATAGGCATCCTATTCAAAGTGGGCATATATTTTTCAGGAAACAATACCTCAGCTTCAACATTTGATGAGTCATCTTTGTACTATTTGCTATTGAATACAGGGATTCAATGATTTGCATCGTCATCATTGCATTCTGTTATTATTTACATTTTAAGCAGCGCATATAAAAATATATATAAAAATATATGTACAACCCTGCTTTTGGAAACAGGGTTGTACAAATATACTGAGAGGATATATGAAGGAAAAATGGGAGAAACTGCCCAAATCCAGGTATGTAAAGGTGGTTGAGGCATACCCAAATTGACTCAACGCTGTCAGTGCTGCCAAAGACGCATGCAAGTTTCGTCCCTTTTAGGGAGTTTTTCCTAGCCACTGTGCATCGACCCTGTTGTTGCTTACTCTTACGGGTTTCAGGCTGGGCGTTTTGTAAAAGCACTTTGTGACAGCTGCTGATGTAAAAAGGGCTTTATAAAATACACTTGATTGATTGTGCAAAGTACTGAAGAGGGTCTGAATACTTATGCACTTGAGATATTTCAGCTTTTTAAAATCAATATATTGGGTACAAATAAAAATAAAAAAGTTATTTGTCATTATCGGATAATGCGTGTCAATTTACAGCCAAAAATATATAATTTAATTGATTAAAATAAAGTCTGTAACAAAACAAATGATTACACAAATCCTGGATATTAGCTTAACTCTTTTTCCCTCCTTTAGTCGAAGCTGAGGAAGGAGATTCTCTAGCATATGAAAATGTTTTACGGCCAGACATGTAAATTTGGAGGCAGTAAGTAACGGTCTGAAAATACCAGACCAGGACAGAATTAGAAAGAGTACATTAATCAAAGCAGTGGGGTTGCCATTTCAGCTAGTTACATTGCATCATACAGAAACTCAGCATGCCACTTCCCTCTTGTAATGAGGTATGTGTATAGAAATACTACCCGGCAGTAAAGGACAACGTATATTTCTGGTGGTATAAATTTAATGGTGCACTATTATAGAAATATTCAAAGGTACATTAACATGCATCAAATGAGAACCTTTTTGCGGAATACAGGGTCATAAATCAAGTATAATTTGCGATGGTTTGAATTGCAAGAAAAAAACAATAAAAGTCTGAGCTGAATGGTGAACTATAAATTCTTTAACCTAATGTTTATTAAAAAATACCACATATTGCAAAAGTGCATAAGCTTTGTGAAAAACTAAAGTTGCCAGCGAGGTTTGATTGTTGTATAATTTCCCAGATGGACTAAAGTCCCAGATTTGAAAAATGACTGTTGCCTTTCAAAAAGATGAAAATGAATCATTATTTTTGTGCATTATTGTCATCAGGACTGGTGTTGATTTCATTAGCTATTCAACATGTACTCTTTGTTCAGTTCACAGAGTTCTCGTGTGAATATCAAGGGAATAGCATAGCAATAAAACAATGTGTGATTTATTTAAAAATATATTGTCCAACTATCGTTTTGTTGATTATCTAGATGCATTTTTAAATAGCTACAAATTTACTTCACCTTTATCATTTTATTTTTTAATAAAAACTGTTCACTTGCCGATTGATAATTTGGCAGTTGACATTTAAAGCACAACACAACCCCTATCCAGCTACACTGAGGCTGAGTAGTATAGGTTTGTGGTCAACAATTTATGCTCCACATTTGGCCAGTATATAAACAGGGGCACAGAAAGTCAGGGAGGAGAGATTCCAGGTCGCCAAGCAGCCAGTAGCAGGTAAACGTGATTTAGTGGAGGGGCGCAGGGGGCGCCGTGCCGAACCGAGAGGTGACTTACGTGGGTTGAGAATCTTGACAGTGGAGTCGGGGTCCGGATGTTGTTTATGAATCACTTGAGTGCAGATCTGCTCAGTCAGGATCTACGCAGAACAAAAAAAAGAAAGAGGGAAAGAGAGAAACAGAAAGGAATACTTAAGTATCTATAAGTATCAGATAAGAGACTAACAGGAACCAGTACTACTGTACTGCATTTCTCATAGAAACGCCATTACAGAAGCACATTCATTTAGCCCCACACCCCCAGAGCAACCTGAAAATCACACATATACCTTTGTGCACCAATGCCCATTATCAGGGTCAGATTTAATTGGTGCTTGATTCCCAGGTCAGGACACACTAGTGTCAGTTACCTTAGATGTCCAATGAAGTGCCTGGCATGCTATCACATGATGAATACGTAATCTCAAGGTTCCCGATTTAATATAATTAAAGGGGTTAAAAAGAAAGGACATGATGTTTGCCGCAGGGGAAACTAAATTGCTATGCCAATGAACAATTTTTCTTCTAGACAGCCTACACATACAGTAAAAATAGGAATGGAGACAAAAAAAAACAATGGACTAACTGACCTCGAAGAGCACGTTGTAGGTTGTCATGGTGAACGGGCTCGCGTGGAGCATCAGTCGCTCTGTGAGCAGGGAGAACAGGCCGTGACCCAGCATGACCTCCGACTTCCTCCTGGAATAAGGGTCAAGCGGTCAGAGGGAATCAATTCACATTCAGCATCGTCCCGTTTAATACTTGCACGCACCCATACTCTCAGAAGAATGGCGGTTAACAGGTCCATTTTGGGTCAAAACAGCATCCACATCCTTTTAGTCAGTTGGATATAAGAAAATCCTCAAGACACAAGGCGGGACATGTGAAGACCACTGCTGGTGCAAGTCGCCCAGCGCTTCAAAAGACGTTCAAGGAAACAACCCCCACCCCACTGAGGACTGACAGGACGTTTCCAGGACAGGCGTCCCTCTGAGACATATTTGTGGTGATAACTGACAGCGTCTTAAGACGGAGGCTCTGTCAAAAGGCTGCGACAGAACATTCTGAATAGGTGCAGATCCGCTTGCTGAGGCCGGGACCGGGCTGGAACCGGAGGGGACGGCACGGCCGGGGACAGGCGGAGGGCCGAACCACTACCGCGCGTCAAAGGAATGGAAGATCGACGCAAAAACAAAATGGTGGACATGGAAACAGCCTTCGTGCGACCGTTCCTTCAATAACAACCTCAGACAACGATCTTAATAGCATGCCGAACAAAAAGGAGGCGCACAAGCGGGTAATGTGTTATCAAAACACTTCACTGAAACTAGAGGCAGTTGGCTCTCCGGGGAGAAGGGGAAAGGCCCTTAATAGCTATTCATTTTACTACAATCGCAGACTGAACAAGGATTAGATATCGACCGCCTCTTGAAGGAGGCCCTCTCTGTAGAAGCTCACCTTGATGGGATTTGTCTCTAATTGATAGTAAACTGAGGAAAGACAATTTAGAATGAAAAATAATAATTCAGTCCACTGGTAAATTCCTATATTATAGCATTTATTACATTAGTGTAGGTGCCAAACAGAGTCCTATTTCAATTTAAAAAAAAATCCTTAAAAATTTTTTTTTTTTCCCCATTTCAAAATGTGAGACTATTTTACAGTAATTCTTACCCGGAATGCACTGCGAGATAAAAACAGTATTGTATTGGGAATTCGATCATATCCTTCAGTCAACATAATTAAAAGTTGGCGAACATATCACAGTACTTACTTAGCAGGCAAGTGCTTGAGAAAGTAGCCCATGACCTTGAGTGCCTGAACTCTGATTCCTTCACTTTTGGAAGCAAGCAGCTTGTATATAACCCTGCAGCGAAACAAAGAAAACACATGTCAGCAACACCTTTGACATCATTAAGCTAACGCAATGGCACCTCGCGTTATTAAAGCTGAACTAGAGCATCAGAACCAAACGTTAATAGGCTCAGAGTTGTTGCAGACGGCATCTGTCAATGCATACGGACAAAGAGCACATTTCGAGAGAGGACAATGTTTTACATTTTGGCGGTGAAACAGAGATGATCAGAGCTCTTACGAATGGCTAACAGGAAAACCGGCGGGTATCAAAAAACGTGTCAGGCCAAACTCTTCCTTAAATGGTCAGTAAAAAAAACAGATTTTTTTTTCTTAAAGCCTTGAGGAGTGGGCCTAAATTCAACACCCACACAGTCCAATCACTCCCTATGTGGTTGACAATACTTGTAGTGTGACAGGGAACATCAACAGGGAGACCAAATGAGCCAGATAAATCTCGAGTCCTCATCGCTGAGTGCCAATAGTCCAGCAGACGAGGAATCAAATGAAGCCAGTAAAACATCTTTATTGGTTTTGGCGTCATCTGGCTCCATTTTGTTTCTTCATAAAACACAGGGGCCCGTGCAATGGCACCCTATTCTCTTTACAGACTCTGGTCTAAAGTAGTGCACTATTATAAGGAATAGGGGACACTCTGTGGCACAGTAAATGCAGTAGGGAAAACATCAAAGCAGCCTAAGCCTAGATATTCCTGCATGGCCTGCAGTCTGTAGGTCACCCTTTGCCATGGGAGACGGCAGCAAACCCAGAGAGATGACGTCATGGTTATGGTCATAGAAATAGAATGACTAGAATGTAACAAGGTCAATGGAGCTCAACCCCTAAAAATGTAAATACACGAAACGATTGCAATGGTAGAAGACACCAAATCTCCGTGTTGCAGCCCCAGCCAAATTAGCCAACATTCAGGCCGCTGCTCTTAGCATGTTTTTCCACACTTGACGCTTGCAATTCCTGTCAACCCCAAAATACGTTCACGTCATCCCACCAATCAACTCCGTCACATCCAAAATTGACTGACTTCTATCACCAACTACCACATTCTTTCTTGCAACCCGCTTATGCTAATGCAAGATAGTGGCAAGTCACACATTCTAAATCAACAATGTACAACTGGTAAATGTCAAGCAGCTAAAACCGCCAAAAACCTTTCCTCATTACGGGCATGTTAAACTAAATAACTGCATATTTCACAGAAATCCACATTCCACTGTGCCAATGTCAGCCTTGTTCTTCTATGTCTCTCGTTACGCTTCTATGGTTACCGTATTCCACTGCGCTGATCAAAGGCCTGGACCATGGAGCCGGGATGCTCTGACATCAACGCCACCAGCAACTGGAGCACATCCATTAGATTGTCATCCTGCGAAAACAAAGTTGCATTGAATTGAATTAATCAAGGTGGTTAGCATTATTAGCCATGCGATAAACAATGGGTGCGTGTGTGTGTCTGTTTGCACAACCTGTATCGTATGAACCCCGACCAAACAAACAGTCCCGCGCCAGACACACATGCAGAAACAGCAGACACAAACACAGGCCTCAACCAATGGCCATACAAGGGCAATCATTAATACGGTTTATTTTCCCACTAATTGCAGATTAATCGGCGACGCGAAACATCAAAGGTAAAACCGTTGGTCCCCTTTCATCTCCATTAGTAACAGTGTTCACGGAAATACATCGTTCGTCTTCCATAAGGAACACTGATGGAATGGATGTCCGCAACCCACCGCAACAGTGGAAACACCTGATGAATGAGCCATGGAGGACCACAGAACGCCCGGAGAACAGCCCCCACCACGTTAATTCTGCTTGTTTAAGAGACCCAGTATTTCTCTATGCCTCACTGCAGTGTAAACACGGTGGCTTGTGTGAGGGAGGGCTCGGTGAAATTCTGGCAACAGCGCAACTGCTCTGCTTAGAGCGGAGAGAGGGATCGGGTGTCTGGGACTGAGCGGTTGGCTTAGACTGACACCTAGTGGGGGATGGTTAAACCACCAAAACGGTGGTTTTGGAGCCAGCCCTTTCGGCATTCATCTGGTGCAGATGCATTTCTTCACTCCAACGGGTTCCCAGGATCAGGTCGAAAAGGCATCCTCACCTCGTGCATAGTGAGCAGGTAGTTCAGAATACTCTGTAGTTCGTCTTCCTTCACGCCGTAATCCTGCAAAAAACAATGACACGATGCTGAAACATCCAGCGTTTCTTTGGGAGATATGCAGTAAGTGGAATAGGTGGTAACATGGGGTGAAATATTCCCTCAAATGGGACATGCGGTGTATAATGAAGAGCAAACAAAGCTCGGCATACCTTCATTATGAGCTGTTTGACAAACAGCAGCAGAAAAGCTCTGAGGGAGTAGATCTCCTTCTGATTGGGTCTCGAGCCATCTATACAAACACACACCCACACAGAGACACACACACACACA
>JACXGI010015985.1:0-16616 GCA_016801175.1 Esox masquinongy | reverse complement strand
GACAGCAACCGTTTGAAAAAAGGCTGCACTGTTAAAGGGAGAGGGAAAAGACTGAGCACAGTTCTGTTGAGCAACATCTTGAAGAGAACTTTGAGCTTATCTCGAAAGGGTGAAAGGTCAAGGGTAACACGGCTGCTTTCGCTCAAAGTTCAGTGACAATCATTAAACGGGCGCAATAGAGAAAGTGAGTGGAATGGATGTCCATTAATGTGCTACACATTATAACGGCTACTTTTCTCTATCTGGTTTTAATGACACAAGGATCTACTTTTAGTCAAACATGGCACCTTTGGGGAACAATATCTGTGCAAAACGGCACAAAACAGTTTGTTCATATGGCAGTGTCTCCCTTTCAACACCCCCACCCCCTGCCCCTTTAACCCTCCTCCCCTTAAAGCAATCCGTCTGTTTAATGCCCTCTCCTAAATAAGCTCTGATCTCGTTAGCGCGAAAAACAAAGCCTCTTTAGTGCTATCGATAGGACAAATGTGTTTTCAGAGAGCAGGAGGGAAGTCATACACAACATGCGGTAACTCCAACAGCTGGACTAGACTAGAGCGCATCGATAGCCTACTGCACAGAGGAGGGAGCAGACAGAGTGGTGGGACAGTGGAAACAGTGAGTGGGGGTGGGGAGGTCTGTCATCCAGGCAGTGCACACTGACACGGACTGACTATGGACCAGGAGTCAATTAGCAATCTGGAAATATGCCTTAGGGAAGAGGGGGGCATTCGGGGGGGGGGGGGGGTAGTCGAGCAGGGGGAGCGTTAGAGGTTAGAAACAAAAGGGAGACAGGAAACAAAAGGGAGACAGGAGATGACAATATGCCACATTTTGGGTGTTAACAAATCACGTCTTCAGGGTAGCAATAAATACCCAACAGGCTAGCTATCTTTGCAACAAAGATGTTCAGTCAACTAAATTCTTCACAGCTGGACAATCGGAATCTAGACTTAATATACGACGTTAAGCACCACTAACATCACATCCTAATGTCACTCCTGAGATTATCAAACCTCACCTAAACCATGCACAAGGGTTTTTCTTTATATTCCTCCTAGTTTTGCACTAAATCTTTAGTCTGCTAAATGAGATAATTTCTTCGATCCTCCATTCCCTCTGTTTCCTCCCTTCCTCCTGTGGGTGGATTCCCAGGCCAGCCTGACACAAAACAGCGAGCGCTCAATATAACTGATCAGCAGTAAGATCGTAATGTTGCACCTCTCACTTTTACATAATCTGCACACACCATTTTCCCATCACCATTTATCTGGTATACGGCGTGACACACCACCTGCCCATTTGTCATTGCAATAGGTCAGCAGCAGAACCAACTGAAGCATTTGCCCAATCCCAGAAGTCAATTATCCACAACTGACCCGGAACCATGTCTGACTGCTGCCTCAGAGAGAAACGGCTACTATCAATGATGCTCTGCTGTAGTACTGACAGTGTGTGAAAACACTGGTTATCTGAAGAGCAGATAGCCAAGCACTGTTTCTATGCTGTATCAGCAGTCCAGTCAGGGAGGGGGCCCATATCTGGAGGCAAGGTATCCCTAAGCCCCTTCCTACTCCCTTATTCGCTAAAAGGGGTCTGTTCTTTGTCTCTCTCATAATGACCCCTCCCCCAACCCATCACTCTCCTCTTTTTAACACCTAGCTCCAGCCAAAACCAGATGGGCTGGAAAAAATGACTATACCCAGACAGGTTCCTGTATCTGAAGCTTTGATGTGATGCCCAACATAGTAAAGACAGGAATATCAGAACGTGCGTAAGTGCAGTGTACTGCCAGGCCCTTGTGTATATAGTCTGATCTTTGCTGTCGCTTAACAGTCATTATCAGCAGCTGTGGGCTATCATATTACATTTGTCACGTCCAGATCTACATGGTCAAATACATCTTCTCTACCTAGACTGTAAATCTACCGCAGTTGCTGCAATGAGACATGCATGCAATTGATGAGTAGGCCTGTCTATCTGCAGCACCATGAACCAGAGATTTTCTTGAAACAATAGGCGCAGCATATCCTATTGGAAGGATATGGTTGGATGCGTGGGTTACAATGTAGCACACATTCAATGTAAACAACACATGGTCCTGACCAAACAGCAATTTGGCTTTATTTGATGTTCTCCTTCTTACCTGTCCAACGTCCCCAACACCCACAGCCCCGTCTATCCTTGGCCGTTTGCACTCAGCTCCCGCTAATTCGGTCAAAGCTGCAGCTGTTTGTCCGTCGGGCTCCGGATCCCCTCGTTTCATGCCCCGCACTACTGCTGCTGGACTCCCGGTCGTGTTTGCGTGTGGTCCGGTTGCTGTATCAATGTCCCTTTCCCGGTCCATCATTCCCCGAGTAACGGGTAGCATTATGGATGCGACGTCGGTCGACATTAACATTGGACGGCAGGCAGTCACCACTCAAAAGTAGCGTTATTTTACGTTTTACCTCCGACTTCTTTCCTTTGCTTCAAGTCCTCCTGGTCTGGGATACGAAATGCTATTCCTTTAATGGTTGTCTTCTCGTCCAAATAATGTATTTCACGGCTAAATTGTTATTGCCTAATCAAGACACAACATCATGGCCATGTGTAGCTCGCGCACATTTCACACGATTAGCTACTACCTTCAGAAAAATATGGTCACAATAAAATACGTAAACGAAGTAGCTAGCGAAACACAAAAATGCCAATTCCTTGCTAGCGATAATTAGCTAGCTACACATTCCGCTACCAGTAGCTAGCTAACCTCTTTCTCCGCCGAATATTGAAAATGTTGGGAAATTATTTGAATGTCTTGTTCTTGCTAAACCATTGGTTAAATCGATTCCAATAAATATTTCCTTAAATATTCAAGCCCTTTCGTTTACTTCTTGCTCCTATTTTCTATTACCGTTCTTTCTCTCCGTAGCCTATGTTCAGTGAATTCTACTGGCGTGTGCACGGAGTGGCGAGGAACACGATTTCCTCTATCGTGTCCGTCCCGATTTGGCTTGTGGAACGGGCCCCAGTGCGTGCACTGATCTGAGGTCCGTTTCTTATCTTACACGTGCTAAGGTTACGATAGGGTATAACATGTAGACGGGTCCTAGATCTGTACTCATACCTCTTCTTTCCTCTGTCGTTCTTATTCCCTCCTGCACTCCCCTCCTTAAAAAACTACAACCATTCGCATTTAGCTAGAGAACCTTAGCTGCATTATTAAGACTTTTTGTCACTACAGACTAACCACACTTCAAACGTAACATTTCATTGGTCAAAACATGAGTGTATGATTCATTTCAAGAGGTTGCAGTTGTATATATTACGGTTTGTGACAATTTAAGGCGATATATTTGTTTTTGTTTTGTTTAAAAAGACTAAGTCCAAGCACCTCTTCCCGCAGGTCACACGCGTGAGCAAGTATCTCAAGTCAGTGAATCGAAAATTATTTTCATATACTACGTGAACAGTTTTTCAATCAGTGCTGACCGACAAGTTATATAGTGGCATGTATTGACGTCTAATCAAATTGAGGGGGTGGTGCACATATACATGGGGTACACGTACATGCCATTAGTCAATAATCTAGAATGTGGTAGAAAATACGCATGTCAATATTAGACACGTGGCTGAAATACACAAAGCTAGACTACCTCAAACAGTAGATTTTACAGGACTTATATAAAAACATGTTTTTGATAATAGCGCGACGCCTGGTGGCTGTAAAACAAATTCATAGCCGTCGATGCAAGTAAGATAACATGTTTACATTTAGTAGACGTTCTTATACAGAGCAAAATCAGTTGATCTTAATTATTTTATTTGTTCACTCTGTCAGGTGACTGTCTATAACACAATTATAATATATATTTTTTACTTAGTATCCTGTGGTTTAACAAGACCAACCATAAACAGGTTAAAATAATCACATTAAGATGCTTCACCGCTTTTTGTCAACTGTCATGGAAAGAAAATAATTTAAATACATTCAGCAATAGTCCATAAAGTGTACTGTATTTCATTTTTAATCCCAAGTAAAAAATTTAAACTGATCCAAAAAGATACAACACACACAGTTATATTATTTTAGTGATGATTTGTAAGGATCAAGCGTAATTATTAAAATATGAATTAAAAACAAAACCATCACATCGGGAAGAAACGGCAATGATAAACTAATGTCCAAGGTGTGCAATGAACAAGGAACCAATTCAACCTCCAAGTCACCTGTGTGATTGCTCCTCCACCGTCGCTTCAGCATCATTGCTTCAGAACACATTATTGCAGCCACTTTGTGGTGGGTCTCCATCAGTGCTACCTCTCGTCCTCTGAACAGCAGCCACTGAACCTGCTATGAACTGCCATAAGGTCATTGAATTTTCTGCTTAGGCCTAATAGACAGGAAAGCCGTTAGCCTGGTCTGTCCTGTAATGCAATGGTATCTCTTTGGGGCCATGGACTGTATTGATCATTGAACAACAGAGCGAAATCAGTTGAATCTGATCAGTTAACACGCCAACACATTATTTGCCATCAAAACAGTAAGGCCGGGGACACACAGGGAGGCGTTCAATGCGTTCAACGTTTAACTCAGGGAGGCGTTTATCCCCAAGCCACCCTACATTTTGACCGAGCGGGCGGCAGCCAAACACACAACGCAACGCAATGCAGCCCACTCCATTCACTTTGCCATAGCGGTGCGGAATGCCTTCACACCACACCCGTTTCCACCAAAATCCATATGCATTCCATATGCACGTTGTTTTGCGGTGTCGCAAATATGCTTTGCGAAGCTGCGTGGGTTTCCCATCTCTTGTTCCACCATGGCCAGCGCTCCCGTCCCGCTGCAAGGAGCAGGGCAGGAAGCCTTTTTTAAATGGCTAGCAATGGAGCACTTCTGCTTTTAACAACGGTATGCCGCTTATGTGTGAACGGGGGGTGAGGGGTCACCCACGCCCTCCGGCGCCCCTGATCGGCGGTACCCCAGACACCAGCTCCTAGCGTTGCAGTTCCCACCCTGACCCCATTCACGCTTTTCCCATAGATCACTCCCACTATGCTTGGTGGCTAGAGGTCACTCCAGACGGAGACTAAATAAAGAAATAAATGCTGAAACTGTTGTTGGACAATCAATCACTTCTTTCTAAAGCTCAAATGATCTCAATATTTTTTACAGGTCTACGGGAGTATTAATATATTTGTTAAATATGTTATATTGGGACTAGGCCTAGTGCTATTTTTATAGTAACTGTAACAATTATGGGGTCGTTCCATGTGGGATAACAGGCGACAAATTATTAATAAGAAATTCGGTTTCCTACTATAGGTAGTTGGCTGCGAAGTAATAGCAACATTGTAACTCTGATTAAATACCTTCGTGCCTGGGAAGGGCTTAGTGTGTTTGGTTAAAACCAGGATTCGAATTGAATGAGGATATCACATTCCCTTTGTTAAAGAAAAGGGCAAAAGGAAATCTAACAAGCTCTAAAATGCCCGCCAAAGACTTGACTCTGATGCATACGGGACATATTGATTCCTCTCTATGATATTCTGAAGCTGAGTTGCAGCCGATAATATTATAGGAGGTAATATTATGTTATTAATGGGGATATTCTGTCCCTATTAATTTGAGCTTTTCTCCTTCTGAAAATATAAGATGTTTGTTTAAACCCATAGCTTTTAGGGTAGCATGTCTGTTGAACGTCATGTGCGTTGGCCCAGAGTGGAAATATTAATATTTTCAACTAGTTTGTTAGCGACATGACTAAAAAATACGATCCCCTATTTTCGGCCACTGTCCCCAATTATCGGCCACCTTAATATTTTGTTCGATAAAATTTTATTTCCTTTTTATTTGTGTTACAAATGACTGATCATAGTCTTCTCTCAAGTGTTGACTCAAACGTTTTAGCTATCTTTCATGCCTTCTGGTGAAGAAAAACAGTCTTTAAATCTGATCACTTTGATATTACATGTCTGGTCTGTCACGCAAGTCGAATTTCACTTGTCGAAAACAATTTCCATACATTACATTTTTTAAATCTCAAAAAATGTATTTAACTTCCATACATATCTATAAAAAATGGTGGTGGGCAAACTGTAGGGTATGTTTAATAGCAAACCACACTGTTGTTTTCCGGTGTATTTCAATTTTGAACTTGAGAGGATTTAGTTCTCCAACAGTTAGAAACGGACAATAATATGGTGTGGGTGATAATAGGGGGATGTTCCCATACGGAAAATAAATACATTTTAAATATATTTTTTAAAACATATTTGGGATACATTTAAAAATAACAAAATTGGTCACTTAATGTATTTAAGGAAATGTAATTAATACATTTAGAATACATTTACAAATACAGCTCTGGAAAAAATTAAGAGACCACTCCTAATTTTTCTTAAATCAGCATCTCTACATGTTTGGCAGCCATTCCATTCTAGTGTCTGTTAAATTCCAACACAGGCACACCTCATTTTACTTGATGAGGTACTGATTAGGTGATTACCTGAACCAAATCTAATTTAACGAGGAAAAGTATAAAAACCACTGCTGTGCTCATCACTATCCTCTTGCAATAGGACCAGCTGGATCGCAAAAACAGTGCAAGTAGTACCTCAAAGGTAATTTGAATAAAAAAATAACTATTCAGCATGACAAAAGAGTTGAAAAGAAAAGCTTTGAGTGAGGAAAAGAAGGGTTCAATTCTGGCTTTACTGGCAGAGGAATACAGTGAGTGTCAGGTTGCTTCCATCCTGAAAATTTCAAAGATGGCGGTTCATAAGAACAAGGTAATGCAACAGACATTGGGGACAACAAAGCTACAGACTGGCAGAGGGCGAAAATGACTGTCCACTGACCAAGATGACCATTAATTCATTCAAATGTCACTCAACAACCGTAGGATGACATCAAGTGACATACAAAAAGAATGGCAAACAGCAGCTGGGGTGAAGTGCACGGCGAGGACGGTTCGAAACAGGCTCCTAGGGGCAGGGCTGAAGTTGTGCAAAGATAGAAAAAAGCCCTTCATTGATGAGAAGCAAAGAAGAGCCAGGCTGAAGTTTGGAAAAGACCATAAGGATTGGACCTCAGTGGAATGGAGTAAGGTCATCTTCTCTGACAAGTCAAATTTTCAGCTTTGCCCAACACCTGGTTGTCTGATGGTTAGACGAAGACCTGGAGAGGCCTACAAGCCACAGTGTCTCGCACCCACTGTGAAATTTGGAGGATCGGTGATGATCTGGGGATGCTGGAATCGGGCAGATTTGTCTTTGTGAAGGATGCATGAATCAAGCCAAGTACAAGGTTATCCTGGAAAAACACCTGCTTCCTTCTGCTCTGACAATGTTCCCCCACTCTGAGAATTGGTTTTTCCAGCAGGACAATGCTCCATGCCACACAGCCAGGTCAATCAAGGTGTGGATGGAGGACCACCAGATCAAGACCCTGTCATGGCCAGCCCAATCTCCAGACCTGAACCCCATTGAAAACCTCTGGAGTTTGATCAAGAGGAAGATGGATGGTCACAAGCCATCAAACAAAGCCAAGCTACTTGAATTTTTGTGCCAGGACTGGCATAAAGTCACCCAACAGCAATATGACAGACTGGTGGAGAGCATGCCAAGACGCATGAAAGCTGTGATTAAAAATCAGGGTTATTCCACCAAATATTGATTTCTGAACTCTTCCTAAGTTAAAACATTAGTATTTTGTTGTTGAAAAATTTATATTAATTTGTTTTCTTTGCATTATTTAAGGTCTGAAAACAATGCATCATTTTTTGGTTATTTTGACCAGTTGTTGTTTTCTACAAATAAATACTCTAAATGACAATATTTCTATTTGGAATTTGGGTGTAATGTTGTCAGTACTTTAGAATAAAACTAAAATGTTCATTTTACTCAAACACATACCTATGAATAGTAAAACCAGAGAAACTGATAATTTTGCAGTGGTCTCTTAATTTTTTCCAGAGCTGTATATTACCAAATGCATATAAAATGTATTTTTATTTATTTATTCTACCTTTATTTTACCAGGAAAGTCCCATTGAGATCAAAAATCTCTTTTACAAGAGAGACCTGGCCAAGGTAGCAACTGTATAAAAAAAAGAACACATTAAAATGCAACATATACAACATGAAATACAATAAATCCAAAATAAAACATATAAGACAGCTATTCAAACACAGTGGCCTCTCAAGAAAAACAACCACATGCCTCCATCACCAAATTCTTTATGATGCCCTTAAATTCAACAATGGATATAAATAAG
Organism: Esox masquinongy; assembly: GCA_016801175.1. Lineage (NCBI taxonomy): Eukaryota > Metazoa > Chordata > Actinopteri > Esociformes > Esocidae > Esox > Esox masquinongy. The sequence continues at coordinate 8,355 of JACXGI010015985.1, read as the reverse complement.
TCTAATTTTAGATCTTTTTGCAGATTATTCCATGCCCAAGGTGCATAGTAGGAAAATGCCATTCTCCCCAGATCTGTCAAAGCCCGAGGTACATTAAAAAGCAACCATTTGGAAGAGCGTAGCTGATAACTACCAGAGCTGAGACAGAGAAGGGTACAGAGGTATAATGTATGTTTACCTAACATCACTTTATAGATAAAAATATACCAGTGCTGTTGTCTGCGGGTGGTCAGTGATGTCCAACCCATCAAATCATAAAGAATGCAGTGGTGAGTAAGGGACTTTCCATTTGTAATAAAACATAGAGATGCATGATACACTGAATCAAGGCTCCGTAGGATAGAGTAGGCTGCATGCGTAAAAGGCAGTGCAGTGCCTTTTTCTGTCCAAGGCACCAATGAGATCATTTATCACCACCATAGCAGCAGTAATGGTACTGTGGCCAGTTCTAAAACCTGATTGAAAGTAATTTAAAATATTATTATCAATTAGAAACTGTTTTAACTGTAAATTAACCTGGGATTCAAGGATCTTAGCCAGGACTGAGAGTTTGGAGATTGGACGGTAGTTGTTCAGCTCTGTGGGGTCACCACCTTTAAGTAAGGGGAGAACATTCGCAGCTTTCCAAATTTTAGGTATTAAATTTGACATAAAACTCAAATAAAAAATGTGAGCAATAGGCTCAGCAATAATATCTGCTGCCACCTTTAAGAGATAAGGATCCAGATTGTCTGGACCTGCACACTTTTGAGGTTAATTTCTTTCAGAGCTTTACAAACTTGAGCAACTGAAATAGGTTTAAAATCAAACATATATATATATAACATATGTTGGAGAAGCATTTGATAATGTATTGGAAAATACATACTAAATATATTTTACAATACAATTGGGAAATATATTTTTGAATACATTTTAAAAATGTAACACTTTGCAGGTCATGTCTCAAACCCGTGATGTTTGGCTTCTAAGGCAAGTCTGCTAACCGCTACTCCAAACAGGGATATCTGTTTTAGAGGGGTGAGTGGTGGTCTTATACATATATATGTATAATATATATATACATATATGTATACCTGACACAATCTCATTCTATTAGTGTACCCCACCAGACCATTTTCCTATACTCACCATATTGGAGGACCTCGTCCATTGTTGCTATACAACTATATTTATTATTATTATTTACACAGCCAGCCCAATTCTGATCAAGTAATTTTGACCAATCGGATCCGCGATTGACTATTTTGCCCAAGATGCAAATGTTGTAAAAGCAGCCAGAATAACCAATCTTTTAGGTAAAAAGTGTGTTATATGTAAAAAATTATTATATGTAAGAAATTATTGAGCTAATGCCTCATGACATCAATGACATTACATTACACAATGACAGATAGACGCCACGGATGTACTAATGTTTTGTGTCATGACAGCTTTTCTACAATAATAAAAATAAAAATTACATTGTCAGGTATACGGTTTTACATTGAAATAATATTTTGTACACAAGAAACTTAACTTGTCTCATGGTGGGAACCATTGGTTCAACTTACCACCAAGCCTTTGGCTCATTTTGCCCCACAGCCACCACTTTGGAAAAAAGTACCTAGCTTAGCAATTTATAACTGTTGCAAAACAATATATGTTTGTATACAGTGGCAATTCACCAACTGTACCCTGTACAGTATGTTATATATTTTTAGACCTGGAACCATTTGTTTTGATATAACAGTCATTATACCTGACATGTTAAAAAATGTACAGTGACAATCAAAAAACATTTTTTAACAAAGTAACAGGAACTTTGTGACATGACTAGAAGAAATGTCAGAAAGAAATGTGAAGAAACAGGGCTAGTTGAAGTCCCTAAAAGCTCTCCGCATCTAATGCAGTGCCTAAAGGTCACTTTTTGAGGGACAGAAGGAAATCCAGTAGAGAGCTTGCTAGTCATCTGGCACCAAAGTGCATACTTCGACCATAAGAAGAAATGGCAATTTCTTGACTGATTGGCAAAAACATTATATTTTAGCATGATAATGACTTGAATCACTCCGAAAAGAAAAATAAGACCCACTTGGAGCGGAAGGAACACTTACAGTGTTGATTGGCCAAGTCAGAGCCCTGACCGCAACATACACAGATCAGCCATAACATTATGACCACTGACAGGTGAAGTGAATAACACTGATAATCTCGTTATCATGGCACCTTTCAGTGGGTGGGATATATTAGGCAGCAAGTGAACATTCTGTCCTCAGAGTTGATGTGTTAGAAGCAGGAAAAATGGGCAAGTGTAAGGATCTGAGTGACTTTGACAAGGGCCAAATTGTGATGGCTAGACGTCTGAGTCAGAGCATTTCCAAAACTGCACCCCTTTTGGAGTGTTCCTGGTCTGCAGTGGTCAGTATCTATTAAAAGTGGTCCAAGGAAGGAAAAGCAGTGAACCGGCGACAGGGTCATGGGCGGCCAAGGCTCATTGATGCATGTGGGCAGCAAAGGCTGGCCCGTGTGGTCCGATCCAACAGATGAGCTACAGTAGCTCATCTGTTGGATGAGCTTGTATATGGGGTTGCGTAGCTGCAGACCAATCAGGGTGCCAATGCTGACCTCTGCTGTCGAAAGCGCCTACAACGGGCAATTGAGAGATCAGAAATCAGCAATGTTCTGCTGGGAAACCTTGGGTCCTTTCATTCATGTGGATGTTACTTTGACACGTACCAAGTAACTTAGCACTGTTGCAGACCATGTGCACCCTTTCATGGCAACGGTATTCCCTGATGGCATTGGCCTCTTTCAGCAGGATAATGTGCCCTGCCACAAAGCAAAAATGTTTCAGGAATGGTTTGAGGAACACAACAACATGTTCAAGGTGTTGACTTGGCCTCCAAATTCCCCAGATCTCAATCCAATCAAGCATCTGTGGGATGTGCTGGACAAACAAATCCATGGAGGCTCATTTGTATTCAAAGTCAATATTTGCAGGGGCAATGCAGTGGGGATTGCAGTAGATCAACATACTTTGATAAAGCAAGTATTTATAAAAAAATGTATATACTGTACATTTATAGACACATTTATCACACAGACATTTACTTACATGATGCCAGGGATGTCGCTAGGCCGATTTTAGAGGGGCTTTAGCCCCATAAATTATTAATTAGCCCCCCCATAAATTAATCAATACATCAGTCAATATATTTTCTCAGTGATTTATTTTTTTCGTCACACGTTCCATCGCATCTTAAACGTCTTACAAGTTGTAGAGAATCGTGTTCATTTGGCAGTAGAGTGTGATGCTTTGAACGTAACTCGCTTATCTTAAGTGCCCTCCCTTCTGTAAATAGTAGCTAACGTCTCCCTACCATCGGCCACCCCCATTATTGGCCGTTTCAAGTTGTCCGAGAAGTAAATCCTCTGAAGTTGCTAATCAATATACCCTTTCAGCTAGCCTATTGCCAATTTTTATAGAAATGTATGGAGGGTAAAACATTTTTTGAGATTTAAAAAATGCCATGTATGGAAATTGTTTTAGACAAGTTGCAATTTGTGAACATGTTCAATTTTGTTTCAAATATGTTTTATTAGAGAGCAGGAGCATGTCATCCATACAATGAAAGGGGTTTGTACCTTCTCCATATTTTCATAAACAAAAACAAATTTTAAACAAACAACATCACACAGCAACCAACTGGCCCGAAAGTCAGCAAAAAAGAAAAAACAACAAATAAAACAAAAGAATAAAATAGCAAAAATAAAACAGAAATAATTAAATTACTAAGACAGGTCTCCCAAGAAGCTCCACCCACACCTGTACCACTGCTAAAACACCCACCTCCTTTACCATCCACACTTATCCAGCCCTAACTGCTCAAGTGATAAAAAGCGCAAAGAGACAGGAAACTACACGTCTGTCACCTTGGGAAGGTAGGAGAGAAGAGGTCGCCAAATCCTGTCAAACTTATCTAACCTATCCTTCAGTACAAATGTAATTCTCTCTAGGTGTGAAATTTTTGTCATTTCGCTCAACAACAAGGTGGTTGAAGGGGACTGTTCCTGGACGTCAAGATTAACTTCTTCAACAATCAGGCCGTAAAGGATAAAGAGCCGTCAATGAGCCCCTAAAGCCCTCTAAGTGTGTCAGATACACCCGAGATTATTGTTAGAGTGTCCAATTCAATAGGGGTTTTGGAAACTTTGGTAAATACCTTAGTTATTCCTGCCCAGAGGTCTTGCAGTTTAGGACAGAAAGCAAAACTATGCAGAAGTATGCCCTCAGGCATTTCACATTTATCACACAGAGGGGAGACGTCTGTAAATATTCTATGCAGTTTCACTTTGGAATAATGTAATCTGTGTAATACATTATATTGAATCAGGCAGTGCCTGGCACTGATTGAGCAGATGTGTATGTAAGACAGACCCTCCTCCCAATCCTTGAGTGGGATCTCGCAGCCCAGCTCCTCCTCCCATTTTGCTTTAATAGCTTCTGTGGGGTTGGATTGGTATTTTAGAATTTGTCATAGAGAATAGATATCAGATTGTTTGACCTAGGGCAAAGGGTGAAGCAACCATCAAATCTGGCAGGCCTCGCAGAGATACAGTATTTGAGGGAGGAACACCATCTTAATGGCATTAATCCTTCCCAAAAGAGAGAAGGGAAGAGTCCTCCAGTATTGAATGTTGGTTTTTAGTTTATCTATCAGAGGAGGAAAGTTACTTCTAAATAGGGCAGAAAACAGCCCAGTGACTACAACTAAGAGATATGTGAATCTTTCAGTGGAGATTGTGAAAGGTAAATGTTGCAGCCAAATGGGGTCTTGAATTCTCACCGGCATCATCTCATTCTTACTCGAATTTACTCTGTTGCCAGAGAAGGTGCTTAAAAGGTCTACAAAGGACCAGGGTAGCTGGGAGGCTTACTTGGGCCTTGGTTACATAAAGGAGTATGTCATCCATGTATAGAGATATTTTGTTAGAGGTGCTATTGGGGTTGTACCTATGTATCCCACCATGAGGTCAGATGGCGCAAGAGGTTTGACAGCCAGGGCAAAGAGTAACGGCAATAGTGAACAGCCCTGCCTCGTCCCTCTTTGAAGGCTGAATTTGGGGCATAGTGTGTGATTAGTCGCACAAGGTGTTTTGTAGAGAAGTTTAATCCAATTAACAAACTTGTCACCCATTTCGAATTTCTCCAGCACAGCAAGTAAGTAGGGCCATTCAACTTGGTCAAAGGCTTTCTCTGCATCAAGAGATACGATGACCGAATCATCAGTGGGTGTGTTAGAGAAGTCTAGTATATTAAAGAGGTGCCTGAGATTAGAAAAGGAGAGTCTCCCCGGGATGAAACCAGTTTGGTCAGGGTGGACCAATGTAGCCATTACTGGGCTAAGTCTATTGGCGAGCGTCTTAGCCCAAATGTTTTGGTCTGTTTTGAGAAGAGAGATCCAACCACTTCCGGGTCTTTGCCTTTTTTCCATTTTACTGTGATAACTGCCTAATCAAGTGTTAGTGGGAGTGATCCCTCGTCGCTGGACTGAAGTAACATTTTATGTTTTAGTGGAGAAAGAGTATAACTGAATTTCTTATAAAAATCGCAAGGCCATCTGGACCAGGAGTCTTTCCACTCTTCAGCGATTTAACCGTTTCTCGTATTTCCTCAATTGTGATCTCCTTACCAAGGAGGTCAATGCCCTCTTGGTCCAAAGAGGGCAGATTACAATTCTCCAAAAACATCATCATTCTTTGGGGAGTTGCATCTAACCTGGAGGCATACAAAGATTCATAAAATTGTAGAACCCTAGCATTAATGTCTTTGGGAGAGGCGAGGTGTCACGAGTGGTGGAGGAGAGGAACCAGGCACAGGCAGATTGTCGTCGATGTAGACTTTAATATAAGCAAACACCGAGCACAAACAAACTGAATAAAAGTAAAGGGGCTGAATTTAAACAGCAAAACAAAAGCACTAGAAGGTGAATGGAGAATGGTCTGAGATGATGAAGCTGTGATATTTCCCATTGGTCCCATTTCTCTACCAGCAATGGTTGTTTTGTGTTGAAAAAGTACTCATTTCCTTATCAAAATCACTGCTCCCCTAGCCCTGGCAGAAAAAGATCAATGAAAAACTTGACCTATCCATCTACCCCTGAGTCTAGCATGGGAATAGTTTTTCAGGTGCGTTTCCTGCAGAAACATGACGTTAGACAACAGTGACTTTAAGTGGGCTATAACCATGCCCCTCTTAACTGGATTAGTAATCTCTTTCACATTCCAGGATGCAAACGTAAGCCCTGGCCTTTTCTCCCTGGATGCGCCTACGCCGTCCTGTATATATAGTTACGTAATGTAAACTGACTGCGCTCCAAACCCATTCCTCCCCTCTACCTCGTAGCCACAATCAAGTCCCACCCAGCTCCTGTTTATATCACCCCCAGCCCCATCCCGTAGAGACCATACCTAAACCCCATGTCTAGTCGATGCTACAAAGTACGACGCAACAACCACTGGTAGCAGCCGAGAAAACACCCCCCACATAAAAGAGAAAAAATATATATTCCTCCATGACCTCAACAGACAAATAACAATAAAGCAAAAAACAAAAGGAACACTAATAACAGAAACCAGTAAGAATTGAAAACTATAAAACCTCCCTTAGTGATCTATTAACCTCAGTAACCTTAAACCAGAGAAAAAAGAAAGATAGCTCCTCAGAGCTGCATGAACCTTAAGAACTAACCAAACCCAAGCCCCAAAGCAAACACACTTTGAAAAGTGAAGGAATGGCAGGAAGGCCCAGCACAGCAGATGGACTGCCCAGCCTAGTGGGGTAAGAGCAGCCACAGAACAGTAGAGCAGACAGAGAAACTGTTCTTAAGAGAACATCTCCTTACACAACATCGCAGAGTTGCATTCAGAGTAGCGTGCAAGCCCCATGTTTAGCTCTAACTAATCCCAAAGTGCCCTTGCATGTAGTCCAGTGCTTCTTTAGGGTAATTGAAGACTGATTCAGTGCTGTTGTGGGTCACCCGGAAACTAGCTGGGCAGAGCAGCCTTGTTTCTGACTCCTGGCTTATCCCGCAGCAGCTCCCTGGTACTGGAAAATGCGGCCCTGCATTTGGCCACAACTGCAGGGTAATCGGGGAAGATATTAATCATCATACCACGAAATGACAGATTTCTCAGTTCAGCGGCCTTCCGTAGGATTCTCTCGACGGTGTGATCGTAATGTAGCCTCAGGATGAAAGGTTGGTTCGGGTCCACGTCCACTGGTCTGTCACAAGACCCTATCAGCCCAGTCCAGTAGAGGTTTCTCCTCCAATGCAAGCACCTCTTGCAGCAAGTTACCTATGAAGTCCCTCAGTTTTTGTCCGAGTTTCAGCACCTCGTTCACGCCAATGATTATCAGATTCTGTCTCTTCGAGCGACCTTCAAGGTCCAGGCACTTCTCAGACACAGTGGACAGCTCGACCTTTCGTATATTTTTTTACATCGTTTTCCAATAAGGCGATAGTACTGGACCACTAGCTCTAGTTGATTTATGATAGGCCTGGGAGGTCATCAAAGTCACTAACTCTGTGTTATCCTTTCTTGAGTTCAGCTTTCTGTGTAGCTGCTTCCTCTCTCAGAATCGAGGACACTTCTGCTAGGCTTGTTTCTAAACTTGCACAGACGTCAGCTTTAACAGATAAAACGCGTGAAGGGATTCAATGACTGACTGAATGTTAGTGTTCGCATTTAGCTGTTGTTGGGGACAAATGAGTGGGTGGGGGGGGTCTTCCTCCGGCGACCTCAAGGCTTTCGCAGGACCTTCTTCCACCACTCTGGCATCCATCTTACTATGCGTGGAATATGATGCATTTGGCATACTCGTAGTACTTTTCATTGACCCAGTGAGATAAAGGGCTTGTACTACCGGTAACAAAAAGCTCGTAGAGTTGGGTTGTTCTTTATATCGAATTGGATGAAGTTCTACGGAGCTATCCTGTAATTTGACTTATCTGTTCATTGCTAGACAGCACCCCCCTCTCCACAAGTTCAATTTTAAGGAAATTAAAAAAAATCTATTGGGGGGCAGAATTGAAAGGAAGCACCTGCCAGTTCTCCTGGCACACATTTCTTGACAACATCCCAGGTATGCTAATGTTAGCTTGTGTGGGGCAATAGCATTAAGATAACATACAATTATGCTAGAGGCTAAGTAGAACTAAGAAACATTTTACCTGCATTAGAGTAGGGGGTGACAGGATGCTAATCTCACTAGAATAGCTGGGGGCAAGTAAAGACCGCTTGGTATTCTGTAGTAAACGGGCAGAATGCCAAATAAGGGAGAAGACGCTAGAGCTAGAAGTCGATTGGTTG
>JACXGI010015984.1:0-16613 GCA_016801175.1 Esox masquinongy | reverse complement strand
CACCCACCCACCCACCGGACGAAGCAGTAGCAGGGAATTCCTCATTACCTCAGCACTGGCTTTGACGACAAAAAACAGCCAACCCACCCCACACACGACACACTGACACCACAAAACCATCCAGATGCGACACAGTTTACAGCAGCACAAAGACACCGGTCTATAGGGGCAGCTGAGCAGCTCCAATAACTAGTGATTTCATTACAGTCTCAGAGCATGACAACAAAAAACAATGTTTTAAAAAAATCTGCTTTCAAAACCATCATCAACAACAACAAAAATGTAGGCGATCCGATTCCCTCACATCCTACAGCAAGATAAATTAGATAAAATGGCACTTTTGAAAAGCTCTTCTAAGCCCGGATAGCCCAGCAGTGAGAATTAAAAGCATACCTCAGCTGCAAGACGAAATGCAGGGCACCAACACAGCCAGATGACAAGCAATTATGAACTGAAGCGATCTGCTGAAGAGTTGTCTTTGCTTTAACACATAACCTTGGGTTGGAAATAATAGAAACAGCTGCGCGCCCAGACAAACACACCTTACGGACTGTGTATAAAGTTGTGCAGCTCCGAAGCAGAGAAGATCTTGCAGGATGCAGGAATAAGGTTTTAGAGAGAGCCGAAGAGAGCGAGGGGTTTAAAGCTCTTCTTTTGCCAACTGTAGCTGTGGACCAGCTAACAGCAGGATGGTATAGAAATGATTCCACTGATCCCCCCACACACTGTCGTCTGACCTACCTAGCTATTCTTTTCCATCTAGCTGCGAGAATATTCTTTTCTACCACGCCGTGAGGGTTTCGCAAACGAGGGAGGAAGGATACCTCTCTTTCGACTGCCCCCTTTTTCTGAATGAAATACACAAGCAAAGGGGAGAGGGAGTGAGAAGGAGCGAAAGCACTCCTCACTCTCTAAGCGGACACTGGGTCTGCCTTACTCTTTGACTTTACCAACTCACCCTCTCAAACGTCCCCCTTTCTCTCTCCCTCCCGCTCTCTTTCTGTCTCCCTAAGGAACACTATGGTCGTGCTGAGAGGCAGCCCAGGGCTGGGGAGAAAACCCAGCTGTTTTCAAAAGACTAAGTAACCGAGGGAGAGCGGCTCAATGACAACGACAGCCTTCAATGAAGAAGCAGACAACCGAAATATTCCTTCCTCCATTCACCACACGCAGCCTAGATGGGCGGGAGCAGGTCACAAGACCATCTCAACACATCACATGTCCTCCCTAAAAACTAAACTAGATCTCTTTTTTAACACTGGTCTCATTTGGTGGCTCTTTGCATTTGGAGGAAAACATTAAATCAGCAGGGGTGGGAGAAAGGCAGGGGTGTGGATGGACAGACAAGGAGGCAGATGGAAAGAGAGCAAGACACCCCATTAGTGGGGGGTAAAGATAATTCCCTAGGCGGTGGGACAAATCTGCAGCTTCCTTAGTTCTCCCTGTCTGCAACAACCTCTCGCTGCAGCATTGCATGTTTAAATGTGGTCAAAAGTTCAGACTGACAGAGAGAGAGTGTGCACAAGGCCGAGAAGCAGAGGGAGGCTACGTGAGTCAGAGCAACAGAGAGAGGAGATACACAAAGCAGAGATACAGAGAGAGGCTGCGTGAGGCAGAGAGACAGAGAGAGGCTGAGTGAGGCAGAGAGAGGCTGCGTGAGGCAGAGAGAGGCTGAGTGAGGCAGAGAGAGGCTGAGTGAGGCAGAGAGAGAGAGAGAGGTAGGTAGTTCCAACTGTTTAAGGCAAAAAGAGGACATGACCGTCATACATCCAAAGCTTCGTTCCACGTTTTACAGTGAGGCAGCTGTGGGACAAAAACAGAAGCAAAGTCGTACCTTAAGATTCAACACTTTCTGCAGTTGCATAAATTGACCCTCTATGTTGTTTGTTTACTTTCTGCATCTAATTCATTTAGCGGAGTTTATCTTTAAGCCGCAGTTTAAAAAAAAAATAGGAACTGATTTGAAATGACATTGAACATAACACTTCAGAACAGTACAGGGTCATTTAAGGTTGACCTGTCATGTGACCAAGATAAGGATCTGATACTAATGCTACCTAACGCTTCCTTGCCAACCAGAAGATCGGCTTGTTGGGTAAAGCCTACTCTTCCTCCAACTAAGGCTACTACTAATAAGGCCAAAAAAAAAAAAGCCCTATTTATAAAACAGGGTGCCTTTCGGACCTACATGAGGATGAGGTCTAGAGGACAATCACCAGCATATAAAGATATCAGCCAAGCAGGCTGGTTATTGGATAACAGGCATCGATCCAATCGCAGCATTAATGGCCTTGTTACATTAGTAAGTCGTACAAGAGCGCTTTCAGCACTGAGTGTTGCAAGCAAAATCACAATTTTAACATCTGAGCGAACAGACAACCAACAATGGAACCGAAAAGTTTGAGGCGTGGATCTATAGTACCCTTTTGGTACAAAATGAAAATAATGGCATGATAAGGAAAGTAAATAGGAAGTTTTATCAACGTTACATGAAATGGACAAGCATTTGGGAGATACTGAACGTATGAGCAAATGTCTGTGAATCTGTAAGACAAAACATTTAGCCATTTCAAAAGAGAACAAAAAAGACACCTTCCATTCTTACTTTGGAAAGCAAAAAGGGCCATTAAAGAGGTTTTGCCCTGCGTTATAGGAGTTAGAGTCTGAACAAGGTTTTCAAATGTTGCGTCTTAATCTTTAACAAAATCATAAAGTCATTTCCAATATGACTGGAACCCTGGATAAAGATTATCAAAAGGACTAAAATGTATACAAATAGAAAGCTTTTTGGGGAGTTCATACAGTCTCCTCCGTAAGTAGAGACATAAACTTCTTGTGGCTATAAATAGTTTGGAATTTAAATCAAATAATGATAATTTTTAGATTCGCAGCTTTAATTTGTTAATTCCACCATTTACAAATTATAAGTTATTTAACATAGCCCCGTAAATCAGGGCACCAAAACTTTTGAGAGAGTTTAAGACAATGTCCAAATTAGTAGGGCTGACCCCATTCAGTCGACTAGGCAGTCGACTACATTATTTGGTCAGCAGGCTGTTGGTTGGCTATGATTGTTTTAGTGGAGCAGTTGCATGGCCTTGTTAAATATGATTCCAATCTGTACCAGTCCATTACTGAGGGGATGGGGATGAAGTAATTCATCTCTCAAAAATATGAATGTTCTACTGAAAATGTATATGGTTATATCATGTAAAAAAAATGTTATAAAAAAAAAGTAATAAAAAGTAAATGATATTATCAAACAAATGTATTTTCTAAATTGGTATTGTATGTTGGGTGTAGACTAACATCAAACATCCCCTTTCATTTCTCTATGTTCTTTTCAAATGCACACATCACCAGCAAGCGTAATTGTATCCAAACATTTGGGTTAAGTCTATTTTTTCCCCTCAAAGATTTCAGTTTGTTTTCCAATTGAATTGTTCACATTATAGGTCACATTAAAGGTGGAAAAAGTTCTGACATGATTTATCTTTTTCTCATTCTTTTACATCACAAAAACCTGGCATTTTAACATGGGTGTGTAGACTTCTCATATCCACTGTAGTTCCCCCACTCGTCTAGACATTGTGGTACCGAGGCGGTGCGCTACATGTTGAACAGTAAGTGCATTTTCCAGCAGTGGATAACGGTCGCTGTCTTCTGAAAATAATAGTCCCCAGTGTGCAAAATTTAATTGACGCGATCTGCTGTTGTGCAAGTTAAACAACACTATTTTGTACTTGAATTAAGCTTCTCAAATAATTACAACATGGCAATCGTTGTAGCCTATTGGCATTCTGCAATATCAGGACAAACATAAGAAGTAGCATCAAAATCTGGAAAGCCCAGCAGCTGCAGTCAGGTCAGGAACATGTTTTTATACCTCTGGTTATCTTGTTAACGCCCCTCTTTAGTTATTTAATTCTTCGTTATTTAATCCAACAGTGTCTCAAAGCATCAAACAACTTGGTTTTATTAGAGGGAAATAACATTTGTCTAAATTCATATATCGCTTGATGTAATTGTTGGACTGTCTCTGCACACAACTCTCTGGGAGAATATGGTCGAGTTGTGAGAGTGCAGTGTCAACTGGTTATTACTCTCCCCCCACAAATGTGAATAGATAAAACTTTGTAATAGAAGGATTGTCCACATGAAAACACACGTTCGCTCACATAGAAAACACGCAGTTGGGGAACCAAATTAATTGTGGTATACACCACCCCGTTTCCAAAAAGTTGTGACACTGCATTAAAATGCAAATAAAAACAGAATGCAATGATGTGCAAATCATTTATCCCTATGTTTAATTGAAAATAGTACAAAGACAACATATCAAATGTTGAAACTGAGAAATTGTGTTGTTTTTGGAAAAATACATGCCCATTTTGAATTTGATGCTACTAAGGGACAATGCAAGAACTAAATAGTTCATGCATAGTTTGGAGCTGTGCTTTGGGCCATTGTCCTGTTGGAGGAGGAAACTTGCTCCAATCGAGCACCATCCACAAGGTATGGCATGGTGTTGTAAAATGGAGGGATAGCCTTCCTTCTTCCCTTTCACCCTGTACAAATCTCCCACTTTACCACCACCTAAGCCCCCCCCCCCAGACCACCACATTGCCTCTACCATGCTTGACAGACGACATCAAGCACTCCTACAGCATCTTTTCATTTGGTCTGTCTCACCAACATTCTTTTTGATCCGAACACCTCAAACTTAGATTACTCAGTCAATAACACTTTTTCCAATGTTCCTCTGTCCAATGTCTATGTTCTTTTGCCCATCTAGAAGGTCAGCATCCCAGAGTCACGTTGAGACAGGTGTTTGCGGGTACTATTTAATGAAGCTGCCAGTTGAGGGCCTGTGAGACATCTATTTCTCAAATTAGATACTAATTTATTTGTCCTCTTACTCAGATGTGCACCAGGGCCTCCCACTCCTCTTTCATATCTGGTTCGAGACAGTTTGCGCTGTTCTGTGAAGGGAGTAGTACACTGCGTTGTACGAGAGCTTCAGTTTCTTGGTTATTTCTCGCATGGAATAGCCTTCATTTCTTAGAGCAAGAACAGACTGATGAGTTTCAGAAGAAATTTCTTTGTTACTGGCCATTTTGAGCCTGTAATCGAACACACAATTGCTGATGCTCCAGATATTCTAGTTAAAAGGCCAGTTCTATTGCTTCTTTAATCAGCACAAGTTTTCAGCTGTGCTAATATGAATGCAAAATGATTTTCTAATGATCAATTAGCCTTTTAAAATGATAAACTTGGATTAGCAAACAACATGTCATTGGAACACAGAAGTGACGGTTGCTGAAAATGTGTCTCTGTATGCCTATGTAGTTATTACATTAAAAATGTTGATGCTTTGCCAGGTCTGTACTGAAGACATCTACAGTTGTTTGCTTTAAGGTATTTTTTGCCTTAAACTTTAGCTAAAGCAAATTAAATGTATTCAGGTGCTGCTGTCAGCAGTTACATTCACACTGAAGTGGCAGCCATACAGACTATGGTCACACATGGCCAAGCCAAAACACTTGTTTCATTGTATTACACAATGCCTTTTTCCGAGAATTCTACAGGCTTTTTCACGTAGTTATTTTTAGCAAAATAACCTTGGCCATCCTGTGTATAATGCCAACAAGTGGTTTGCAATTTTTAGTATACCCTTTAGGGAAGTCTTATGTGGGTGGTAGTGACTGACACATCCATGCCTATGTCCCGGAGAGTGTTCCTGATCTGTCCGACAATTCTTCATTATGGTCCTTCGGTCATCCACAGTAGAGGTCTTCCTTGGACGTCTGCAATGGGCTTTTTTTCTTGACGTCCAAAGCTGTTGTTAAAGGTAAGCCTAAGGTTTTGTCTATTTTTCACCGATTTGTTCTGATATTTCAGCCAGCTGCTAATGGCGATTTTGTCTCTGCCCTGATAGTCTGGGGCAGACCAACGGGGGAGAGGCAGAATCCATACACTGAGGGAGCTTCAACAGCCAATGTTGCACTGTACCAAAAATTTCAGAGCACTTTACATATTAACTTCCAAAAATATGGAATGTTGTAGCTGACTTCAAACTGAAAGAGATTCTAGACTATACCACCACAACGCATCTTTCCAGATACTTGAGATCCTTCGCTCCACACTTACAGATTGCACTCTTCAGGTCAAATCACAGGTTGTCAATAGGATTCAGAGTTCAGAGACTGAAATGTCGGTTTTGAGGTCAATTAACATTTTTTTTGTGAAATACAATATGCAATTGGGGTCATCTTTAACATGAAACGAGGCAAGAAGGTCCTTCTTCACCAAAAAAATAATTACATTCCAGTTTGCGCTTAGTGAGGCTATCATTTGTTTTTCAACAGGACAATGACCCAAAACATCTCCAGGCTGTGTAAGGGCTATATGAGAAAGTGATGACGCTGCAACAGATGACCTGGCCTACACAATCATCTGACCTCAACCCAATTGAGATGGTTTGGGATGAGTTGGACCGCAGAGTGAAAGAAAAGCGGTCATCAATGCAAAGGGAGGATACTTTGTACGGTGTCCATTCAGGGCTAGCGATAAGCCTTTAGCAATTGTCCGTGCGCAATTGCTAGAAGCTAATCACAATCTTTGAGCCAGTCAGACAACAGGAGAAGAAACAGCTAATCAAAATTCAACAAGGAAGTCAATGAGGGAGGAGGATATGCATTTCTTGCGCAAAACTCATTCTAACATAGCGTTTCGCTGCGGGGAGGCGGTGTGAATGCGATCATCACTAACTTGGATGGGCTCTATTTGCCTTAGCGTGCGAGCGCAAACCAAGCGCATATATGTGCAGTAGACTTTAACACATTCTGTACTTCATCCCCAACCGCATTTAGATTTAACAGTCTATCTTTACGACTCCTTATGTAGCCAAATTATTTTAGTCCACTTAAGGTACAGTTCACAAACCAAAAGACCCCACAGATTTAATGGAATTTTGAGATTTTAGGGGCAAGGCTATCTGGCTTAAAAGGGATGCCTTATTTGCCAGAGCACTGAGGCCATCAAGCAAAACAGACAATTACACTGCTTCAAAACTCAAAAAACAATTCTGTTAAAGAACACATAAGCAAAGAAAAATTAGAAACACTTTTCTGTCCCTCTCCGTCTAAACAGTGTATGTGTCCTCAAACTAACCTTTTCACCCATGAGCCACTATTCCAGGCAGGAAAAAACAATACCAGCCACTTAAATTTTATTTACACTTTTAAATATTTTTTGACCAAATATTGCAATTATGATCATTAGTGGTGATTTTCAAATTTAAGGGCAGAAGATAAAAATGTCCTCATCATTCTGACCTACAAACAAATTGAAATCAAATGAAATAGTAATAAACACCTGTATTTGTTAGGCAAGACACATTGCAATATTTCTGACCTTTTGCCCTGAGAAAAGGGTAAACACTGGAACACAAACTAAACTGTAAACATATATACCGTCAGCATCAATATTCATGTCTCCATTTTCGCTTGTGACTTAGTCCCAGTACATAGCTAATAATACAACATTTCAAAATGTAATTTATCCTTTCTAAATGTTTTTGGTTAAGGTTTACTTAGAATTTCTGATTTATTTTCAAATGGTTCTCATGCCAACAAATCCCTTAAAATTGAGAGGAGGTGGAGAGACAGAAATAAGAGAGGGAAAATAGAAGGGGAGAGAGAGAGATAGAAGCAGCAACACCACTTGCTCTGTGCTCAGGCAAAGATCTATAAATAGCTCTTCAAATCTCTCTAGAAAAAAAAAATAAATAAATAAAAAAAACTACATCTCCACTGCTGCAACAAACACAGATACAGAAGCTGATCCCAGGTAGACAAACTGATTAAGGAATACGGATTCAATGATGTTGATTCTACCCACCTGGATGAAATGGTCTAATTGAAATCTAGAGCCCTAACTGTCCTTTTTCTTTGTTAAAACAAATCGTAAGCTAATCATCGGTACAATGACTATTCGTTTTAGATGGAAAGGCTGAGGTAGAGTTCCTAAATTGTAAAACACACACAGTGAATATTCAGGCCCTGGCATTACACAACCCCCAAATCTAGGGAAATTTCTGTTATTGGCAATATCCTGTGATTTACCCATCAAATGATTGTTGTCACTATTACAACTTTCACCAATCGTCTCAAGAAAACAACATGCTACTTTCATTTATAGGCCTCAATTGTTTGGTGGAAGAAGGGTTGAAGAGAGATTAAAAACATCATCTATAGCCTTTGAGATACAGCGGTGTTGTAATTGCTTTACCACTTCTATAATACACATGAACAATGAAAAATAACTCCATGCTGGGCACACCAAAATTGGTTATTTTTCTTTACCCAAGTCTCAAAATAGATTCAATCTGCTGCCATGTCATTGTAGAATGTTCTACCAAAAGATGTGTCAGACCAAAAGCAAAAAACATGGTATCACAGCACCTCATTAAATATCTTACATTTTAAAAACCCATCAGGAATACTTACATCTGGGTGCTAATGATAGACAAGACAAATGTCCTTTAGGCTTTATAACTCACCAATTCAAAACCAGAAAAAATGACAGGAGAAATCACATCTTAATATTGTGTATTAAGGTTAGCCATGGCTAGTCAGGGAATATCCACCAGTGCAAAAGCAACAGCAGGCAGCAGTGCTGTCCTATTGGCAGCAGACTGTTGATTCAGCGGGTCATCAGTCAAAGACATGTCTGTTCCTAATACCAGTTAAACCACACAAGCTATTCTCTAAAAACCATATGCCCAATCCGTAACGACCTGACACCCATTTATTATATGCTACACCACACAGCAGTTATACAAAATAAAAAGCATCAAATCATAACATGCTCTTCATATCTAAGCTCCTTGAGTGCTCATTATGCTAGATGGATTTGAGGGAGGTGGAAGAGAAGATGGCTGCATCAACAAATCTAATAAGGCTATGTTATTTTTTCAGAGTCAAACCAATCTGGAGAACTGGTAGTACAGGATAAACCATATGGTATATCATTTGGTATTCATCCCCTCAGAATTAAGAACATGACAAGGTCTTTCCCAAAGTATACGGTTAGCACAAGCTACCTTCAATAAAATTACTTCCAAACAACACAATACCTAATACACTGGATCAAGTAAGCAATTCAACAAGGCACCTAGAAAACAACTATTCTATTCCAAAATAACCTAAGACAGGAATGACTAACACACACAGATCTAAATAAGAGCAGTAGCCCCAATCTTCTCAAAGCAATGTGCTTGGCACTGTCCATATGTATGGAGTTATTTATTATGATTACAAAATCAAACGAATGAGTTAGCCTAACTGTAAATTCAGTGACACTTTTTTTTATATGTTGTGCTTTGATTCAACTTAACTTTCACAATTCATTGAGGATACCATATTGTAATTACATGTTTCAGAGCAAGGCTTTGGTTCAATAATGTGATAGGTAACTATGTAGACAGTTAGCTACTACAGCAGTTACGCATACCAGTGTTTGGTAGAAGATTTGGAACCTCTCGCTTACCGTTCAGCTACAGTAGTTGAGTCTTCCCTCGCGTAGGGTCTTTTCGAGTCGAAGGGGGTTGACGACGTTAAATAACGTTACTGGTGTTGATAAACAGCCAAGCTAACGTTAACGTTGGTGCAGTGCTGAGTTTCTGAATGTTTAGTTAAATAGACATCTTACACCAACAACACGCAGCAAGCAAGCTAGCCTTTTCTTCAGCGCTAAGTTAGCTGTCAGTGTCAACCAAGCCCGTGCAAGGTGTCAGCTCGCAACTGCTCTTCAGCTTACTAACAGTAAAAAAACATTCGCTGCAAAAAAAACAGATGAGATAATCATAAGTTATCGATGAAATGCTTATATACCGCTTGTTCGCTCACAATAAAGTTATCTGTTGTTAACCGCCATCCGAATGAATGGCTTTATTGGCTTACCCGATGGTAGCTAATAATGGTAGCTAGCTAGCCGTAAATAGCTAACAACCTAGCTAGCTCAATGGCTAACCAAATGCTACTTGCCTAGGCTGAGTTGGCTCACGGTGACAGCGACTGTCAAACGCTGTCAACTCTAAACAGCACGCGCGTGAGTGGTACACCGTCCATAGAAGGCCAAATCAGATCAGGGAGAAAGCAATCAATGACTAAAATTACTTCTAAAACGAAAATTAAACAAAAAACGAGAACCGTACGCTTTAAATTAAAGATAAAACAAACAAAAACCGCGATTCACTTGAGCTCCGGCTTCGTGTCGGCGTGACTGTTTTCGCCTATGCTTTACGTCACCTTACAGTTATTCCTATTCGTCGCAAATAATAAAATATATAATTTATGCGGACATTCACTATAAATAAACGAATGCTACTACAAAACAGTCAATATTTTAACATGAACAATTTACATCTCTTATTGTAACCCAACATGAAAATACTTTTGAGTAACTGTAACGTCACATCTTTTTTTCTCGAACATTATGCTTAAGTATTTATGATCATTAAATGGCGAGCAATAGCACTAGCACATGATACATATGTATCTATATCTCTATTCTGTCGCACTGACTGCATACAAACACTAACATCAGGTCATCTCATTATTTTCATTTTTTACATCTATTTCAGAGTATCTAGCCTCGTTTATATTGTTCATTCTCTAAACGCAAATATTGTCGTGATAGGGACGTGTCACAGTAAAATCCAAACATGTTGTATTTTAACTGCATATGAATACCCTGCCATTTGGTTTGAAGATTTTATTTGTTTGACTAATAAATAACACATTATTTGCTGTGCCCCCTTTTATGAATTTGTCCGTTTTCTGTATTTTCTCTTAAGTGATGACAATGATGGAGAGTGGCTAGGAAATATGCGTGAAAACTGCTTTGATGAATAATTAACTATTGTTATGATATAGCTCCTGGCCGTACGACGTTTCACAATGGCCACGCCCCCCTGTACGGATCTAAGAACAAATATAATATTCTGCCGTTGACGCACATTCAGGTCAGCTCTACAATATTGCCTCGTTAGATCATGTTTATTCTCTTGACTGAGGAGTCTAAATGAAATGGCATAGTTTCAAAATATCAGTCTTTTTCATAATTTCATGTTATTTTTCATTCACAAAGGATACAGTGCTTTCGGAAAGTGATCAGACCACTTTTTCCACATTTTAAGGCTGTTACGTTTCAGCCTTATTCTAAAATGGATTACATTTATTTTTTCAGAAATAGATTACATTTTAAGGCTGTTGCATTTCAGCCAAATTCTAAAATGGATTACATTTATTTTTTCTGAAATAGATTACATTTTAAGGCTGTTGCGTTACAGCCATATTCTAAAATGGATTACATTTATTTTTTACTCATCAATCTACACACAATACCCCATACTGCCCAAGCAAAAACAGGTTTTTAGACATTTTTTTGCAAATGTATTAGAAAATTACTGAAATAGCTTTAGTTTAACTATTTTCAACAGTGTACAATAATTGTGAAAACATCACAGCTATGAAATAACACATACAGAATCATGTAGTAACCAAAAAACTGTTAAAAAATACATTCATATTTTAGATTCTTCAAAGTAGCCTTGATGACAGCTTTGCACACTGGTTGGCATTCCCTCAACCAGCTTCATGGGGTAGTCACCTAAAATGATTTTCCAGCAGTCTTGTAGGAGTACCCACATAATGCTGAGCACTTTTTGACAGCTTTTCCTTCACTCACAATTAGAATAAGCTTGGGTGATTGTGGAGGCCAGGTCATTTGATGCCCTCACTCCATCATTCTCCTTCTTTGTTAAAACATCCTTACACGGCCTGGGGTGTGTTTGGGTCATTGTCCTGTTGAAAAACAAGTGATAGTCCCACTAACTGCTAACCAGACAGGATGGTGTATCGCTGCACAATGCTTTGATAGCCATGCTGGTTGAGGGTACCTTAAATTCTAATTAAATCACAGACAATGTCACCAGCAAAGCACCCCCTCACCATCACACCTCCTCTTCTATGCTCCACGGTGGGAACCACACATGCAGAAATGATCCTTTCACCCACTCTGCGTCTCACAAACACATGGCAGTTGGAACCAAAAGTCTTGAATTTGGACTCATAAGACTAAAGGGCAGATTTCCACTGGTCTAATGTCCATTTCTTGTGTTTCTTGGGCCAAGCAAGTCTCTTCTTGCTATTGGTGTCCATCAGTAGTGGTTTCTTTGCAGTACTTCCAACATGAAGCCCGGATTCACGCAGTCTCCTCTGAACAATTGATGTTCAGATGTTTCTGTTACTTAAACTCTGAAGCATTTATTTGGGCTGAAATCTGAGGTGCAGTTAATTGCCGATTTCTGAGGCTGGTAACCCTAATGAACATATCCTCTGCAGCAGAGGTAACTCTGGGTCTTTCTTTCCTGTGGCAGTCCTCATTAGAGCCAGTTTCATCACAGTGCATCATGTTTTTTTTGACTGCACTTGAAGAAACTTTTATAGTTCTTGAAATTTTCCGGACTGACTTTCATAACCTTCAAGTAATAATGGACTTTCATTTTTTTCTTTACTTTTTGATTTGTTCTTTCTGTAATATGGACTACTACAGTACATGCACAATGATGGTGTTCTGTATGCCAGCCCTACCTTCTCACAACACAACTGATTGGCTCAAATGCATTTAGAAGGAAAGAAATTCCACACATTAACTTTTAACAAGGCCCACCTGTTTATTGAAATGCATTCCCGGTGATTACCTCATGAAGCTGGTTGAGAGAATGCAATGAGTGGCTACTTTGAAAACCTACAATATGAAATGTATTTTAATCTGTTTAACAGTTTTTTGGTTACTACAAGACTTCACATTTGTTATTTCATCGTTTTGATGTTTTCACTATTATTCTACAAGGTGGAAAATAGTAATACTAAAGAAATACCCTCTAACGAGTAGGTGTGTACGGACCCCTGGAGGTGACATGAAGGGAAAAAGTTTATCACTCACACACGCGCTTTACTAAGTTGCACACACGCTTTTCACGCGCTTTAAGTAAGTCTTAAGACGTCCACTGCAATATTTTCAGTATTTTCAATGAGTAAAACAGTTCACAAGTGTAATATAATAGCTAGATGACTACACATTCTGAACTTGTAATATGTAATACACAAGGATATTCTAGGCGCTAACTGAGCACTGAAATGCAGTTAGTTGGGCATGGGGGCATGCACTTTCATAAACCGCGCCTGTGAGTTGTAAAATGCACGCACGCTTTACAATTTTTTTCCCCTCCATGTCACCTCCAGGGCTTCGTAGGTGTGTCCAAACTTTTGACTAGAATTGTATTTACACCCTTCGCTATTACACTCGAAATTGAGCTCAGATGCATCCTGTTTTGATTGATCAACCTTGAAATGTTTCAACAACTTGACTGAAGTCCAACTCTAAATTCAATTGATTGGACATTATTTGGAAAGGCACACACCTGTCTTTTTAAGGTCCCACATTTGACACTTCATGTCAGAGCAAAAACCAAGCCATGAAGTTGAAATAATTACATATAGAGCTTTGAGACAGGATTGTGTGAAGGCCAAAATCTGGGGAAGGGTCCCAAAACATATTCTGCAGCATTGAAGGTTCCCAAGACCGCAGTGGCCTCCAATATTCTTAAATGGAAGAAGTTTGGAACCACTGACAAAAAATTGGTGCCATGCAGGCTGACTGACATTTGTGTCACTTGCTAGTCAATTTTAGATCCGTCACATGGAAAAACTCTATAATGGCAGTGACTAGCAGCATTTTAATTTATTTCATCATTTTCATTACCATTTATTTGTATGTATCCATCATAATAATAATGATTTTGCCTGTACTTGCCTTAACCAAGTTGTTAAGCTGCAATCCTCAAGCGTTCAAGCAAACCACAAATGCTGTTGGCAGGCCCACAAGTGAGCAGCTGTAGATAATGCTAGCTCAGTTTCAAACCGAGCAATCGTCGGAGAAGATCAAGGAGGTAAGCCAAAACCTAATGGCCACTCAAAGCTCCAGAGTTTCTGTGGGGAGATCGGAGAAACTTCTAGAAGGACAACCATCTCTGTAGCATTACAACAATCAGGCCTTTACGGTAGAATCGCCAGAATGAAGCCACTGCTCAGTAAAAGGCACATGACAGCCCGCTTGTAGTTTGCTGGAAGGCACATTAAGGAATCTCAGATCATCAGAAACAAGATGCTCTGGTGTGATGGAATCTAAGATTGAACTCTTTGGTCTGAATGCCAAGCGTCACATCTGAGGAAACCAGGCACTGCTCATCACCTGGCCAATACCATCCCTAGCATTGGTGGTGGCAACATAATGTTGTGGGGATGGTTTTGATGAACAGGACAATGTACAGACAAATCCTTGATGAAAACTCCCTCAATAGCACTCAGGACTTTGAACTGGGTGGAGGATCTCTTTCCAACAAGACAACGATTCTAAACACGCAGACATGACTATGCAGGAGTGTCTTACAGAAAAGTCTGTTAATGTCCTTGAGTGGCCAAGCTAGAGCCTAGACTTGAACCTTATCGAATATCTCTGGAGAGGTTTGAAAATGGCTGTGCTGCGTCATTTCCCATCCATCCTGACAGAGCTTGAGAGGATCTGCAGAGAAGAATGTAAGAAACTCCCCAAATACAGGACGGATACATACCCGCACGTAAGCTGAAGTTTGTGATCGCTCCCAAATGTGCTTCAAAAATGTATTGAGTGAAGGGATATGAATACTCATGTAAATGTGATTTCTTTTTTTGCAAAAAATTAAAAAATATAACATTATAATATTGTGGGGTACTGTTTGTAGATTGATAAGGAAAAAAACTAAATTTTAGAATAAGCCTATGACGTAGCAAAATGTGGAAAAAGTGAAGGGGTCTGAATACTTTCTGGATGCACTTCATGTCAATCAAGTGGGTGGTCTTGTTATGGTTTAGCCGATACAGCCTCATGCTGTGCCGGTAGTTTCATGTTTCCCGTGCCTTTATGTTTCCCAGCCTTCACGAACACATCCAGTACTTGCTGCCCAGGAGCCGCAGCCCAAGCGCCCCCTGCTGCCCAGGAGCTGTAGCCCAAGCGCCCCCTGCTGCCCAGGAGCTGTAGCCCAAGCGCCCCCTGCTGCCCAGGAGCCGCAGCCAGCACCCCTTGCTGCCAAGGAGCAGGGGGTAGCCGGGCCCTTGCCGGGGGACTGTCTTTGTTTAGCCGGTACAGCCTCATGCTGTGCCGGTAGTTGCATGATTCCCAGCCTTCATGAACACATCCTGGACTCGTTATTGTCTTTGATTACTCACACCTGATTTCCCTTGTGTCGTTATGTTTGTATTAAGGTGCCCTCTACTTGTCCTGAGGTGTAGTTTGTTGTTGCAAGTACCTGGTGAGTTTTTCATCTCACTGTGAAGTATCAGCGCTTTATTTTGAACCAGTTTGTTTTCGTATTCGTTGTTCATTTCATTAAAATGACGATCGAATGCAAGTAAGCCTGTGCCTGGTTCCTCTCCACCACCACGTTACAGGTCTTTTGTCACTGATTGGCTAATCGTTGACCCTAGCATAATCTATAATTGCTCACTTGTGGGCATGCAAACAAGATTTTCTAGCATTTATGGTTTGCTTGAGCACTTGAGAATTGCAACTTACAGTAGCATGTTTGTATGAAGGAAGTTAAGGCAAAACCATTAGTATTATGATGGACACAAATAAATTGCAATGAAAATGCTAAAATAAAATTAAACTAGTCGCTGCCATTACAGATTTTCTTTTTTACATGACGGATCTAAAGTTGGCTTGCTAGTGACTTATAAGTCAGCCTGCATGGCACCAATTTTAATAAAAAGGACAACCAGTCCTTTCACATGGCAACAACGCAACAAAAAAAAAAACAATTAGCACATGTGTCATGCCTTTGGTAACATGACAATTAGAGGTAATAGTTGTTTTTTCCCAAACAACGTAGATGTTAATCTTGTAACTGTAGATTATGAGTGAAAATACATTATGGGCCATGTCCACTAGACATTTCAAAGATGAAATTCGGCAACCAAAATGTTGCCTCGCATTAAACATTCAATGGAGTCATGTGACCGTGTGCACTTTTTTAGCACTGTTTATAGAATTCAGGGAGACCACTGGCAATATGCACAGAGTAATCATTCCAGCTAGCCTGCCAGCCAGCCAGACCCATCTCCCAGCCAGGCCCCACTGCTAGCCAGCAAAGCCGCTCTGCAAGCCAGCCAAACCCCTTCTTCCAGTAAGCCAAACCCTCTATCTGTCCAAGAACCACAAACGGTCACCCAACAGAAAAGACAAAAATACATACAGGTGCTGGTCATACAATTACAATATCATCAAAAAGTTGATTTATTTCAGTAACTCCATTCAAAAAGTGAAACTTGTATAATGTATACATTCATTCCACACAGACTGATATATTTCAAGTGTTTATTCCTTTTAATTTTGATGATTATAACTGACAACTAATGAAAACCCCAAATTCAGTATCTCAGAAAATTAGAATATTGTGAAAAGGTTTAATATTGAAGACACCTGGTGCCACACTCTAATCAGCTAAT
>JACXGI010015983.1:0-16597 GCA_016801175.1 Esox masquinongy | reverse complement strand
TTCTATAGGGTTAAGGTCAGGCGAGTTTGCTGGCCAATTAAGAACAGGGATACCATAGTCCTTAAACCAGGTACTGGTAGCTTTGGCACTGTGTGCAGGTGCCAAGTCCTGTTGGAAAATGAAATCTGCATTTCCATAAAGTTGGTCAGCAGCAGGAAGCATGAAGTGCTCTAAAACTTCCTGGTAGACGGCTGCGTTGGTCTTGGACCTCAGAAAACACAGTGGACCAACACCAGCAGATGACATGGCACCCCAAACCATCACTGACTGTGGAAACTTTACAATGGACATCAAGCAACGTGGATTCTGTGCCTCTCCTCTTTTCCTCCAGACTCTGGGACCTTGATTTCCAAAGGAAATGCAAAATTTACTTTCATTAGAGAACATAACGTTGGACCACTCAGCAGCAGTCCAGTCCTTTTTGTCTTTAGCCCAGGCGAGACGCTTCTGACGCTGTGTCTTGTTCAAGAGTGGCTTGACACAAGGAATCTGACAGCTGAAACCCATGTCTATGTTATAATCATCAAAATTAAAAGAAATAAACACTTGAAATATATCAGTCTGTGTGGAATGAATGTATACATTATACAAGTTTCACTTTTTGAATGGAATTACTGAAATAAATCAACTTTTTGATGATATTCTAATTTTATGACCAGCACCTGTATATGCTACCTCTGGGTGATGTAATCCGGAGTCACAATGTCAATTTTCACTGTTATGCTGATGACACACAGTTATATATTTCAATGAAGCCCCAAAATTAGCTACTTTGGAAGCATACGTTTCAGATATTAGGAAGTGGATGACAGAGAACTTCTTGCTTTTAAACTGAAGAAAAACAGAAATGCTCATTTTAGGACCCAAGAAACAAAGAGCTTTGTTGGCAGATCCCACTGTGAACCTCGATGGCTGCATGGTCGTATCCCAAAAAACTGTAAGAAACCTCGGCGTTACCCTTGACCCTGACCTTTCCTTGGGTGAACATATAAAACATGTCTCAAGAGTTGCTTATTTTCATCTTCGAAACATTGCAAAAATCAGAAACTTTCTATCAAAAACTGATGCAGAAAAACTAATCCATGATTTTATTACTTCAAGATTAGATTACTGCAATGCTCTTCTTTCCGGTTACCCTGATAAATCAATAAATAAACTTCAATTAGTGCTGCACACAGCTGCTAGAATCCTAACTAGAACAAAAAAAATGTGAACACATTACTGCAGTACTAGCCTCTTTACACTGGCTGCCTGTTAGGGTTAGGGCTGATTTTTTAGTTTTATTGTTAACCTATAAATCAATACATGGACATGCTCCTACTTACCTCGCTGAAATGATCCAGCCATACATACCTACACGTAACCTTAGATCGCAAGATGCAGGCCTTTTAATTGTACCTAGAATTTCTAAACAAAGAGCCGGAGGCAGGGCCTTCTCTCATGGAGCTCCACTACTGTGGAATGATTTGCCAATTAAAGTTAGAAATGCAAACTCAGTGCAAACTTTCAAGTGTCTCCTAAAGACTCATCTCTACAGCATGGTCTATGATTAAGTGTAGTCTGGCCCAGGGGCATGAAGGTGCCCAGAAAGGCTTGATACTGTCCACCCTTGCTGTCTTGCCAGGTGGGCTCTCATCGCCACTGGGATGCACTCCCTCCAATGCCATTCGGGGGCGGAGTCACTGGCTTGTTGTTGTCTCTCTGTTGCGCACTTGTGCAATTGGGCTGTACTCTGCTGGCAATACTCGGCCCTCTTTCAGGGTGGTTGCTGTTGGTGGGTGTCCGTTTGGTTGATGCTTGGCAATGTGGGTGGATTGATTTCCTGCCTGTTGGGCCCTGTCCGGGGCCTCCCCCGGATAGGGCCACAGTGTCACTGGACCCCCTGTCTCAGCCCTAAGGTCTTATGCTGCTATACTATTGTGCTGGGGAAGTAGGGTCAGTTCTCCTTCTCCACTATAAATCCCTGTAGATCTAAGGAATGCATTTTCTAAATTTTCCCTGTCTCCTGCCGTTTTAACCTAGGAGGAGATGAGGTCTTGGCCCGCACCTGAGGAGTACCTGGCTTGAAAGTCCTGTTGCTGTCCCTGTCCAAAGCCCTCCTGGTTGTGTTGCAGATCAAGACGATACCTGACGATTTCATCTGCCACTGTGCTGACACCTCCCACCTCCCCCCTCCCCCGTGTTGTCCCTGTCCTTGTCCATCTGGTCATGCTTCCGACTTGGACTAAGTTTAAATAGACTCTGGACTCAGCCCACATTTATTAATTATTACAATTTGTACTCTTAATATGTTCACCCGGCACAGCCAGAAGAGGACTGACCACCCCTCTGAGCCTGGGTCCTCTCTAGGTTTCTTCCTAAATTTCGGCCTCTTAGGGAGTTTTTCCTAGCCACACACTACTGTTGTTTGCTCCTTGGGGTTTAAGGCTGGGTGTTTTGTAAAAGCACTTTGTGACAACTACTGATGTAAAAAGGGCTTTATAAATAAATTTGATTGATTGAGTGATTGGATCTCAAATTGACCAAATAATAATAATAATAAAGAAATAGCCCCTGATCTATTCATCTATAATTCCGATCGCGCATTATGACATTGTAGACATGTAGGCCGCTAGGATGTACATCGAAATTTTCTGCATGTACATTCAAAGCCCTGTACTTTCTGTCCCGGGCGGTGCAGGGTGGTTGGGCTAAGCCCCGAATGTATTGTAATCCATATATATAATAGCCTCTGGGCTATTATATATGAAGTGCAGCTAATTCAGTTGAAGAAACCAAGCGGGCATTAGCTCGGCAATGTATCAGAATCATTAAGGATTGTTCCTACCACTCCCTTATAAATATGATCTAAGTCTGTCAGGGTTCCTAAAACCACCCACCACCCAATAATTCACCTGTTTGGCTGTGTTTCCATCTGTGAGGGAAATTGTACTGTGTACTTTGCTCATTGCCATAGGTATTGCTGTTAATAGTATTAGTGTCAATTTTTTTGGTAGTATTGTATACACGACCATGCGATGGCGGCGAGTAACCTTTATTAAGGGACACAACCTAACGGCAAGACATTGCATGTTAATAGTTGTACATTTTTTCTCTAATAAATGGTTTAACCATCTTGGTGTTTCCTGAATGAACTGAAAATGACATTGATATAAACCAACACTAAGCTAACCAAAATTGAAAAGGTGGCATAGATTATTGTGGCTCAAACATTCTTGTAAGTGAAATTGTAACTACGGCCAGCAACAAATAATTGACCACTCAATGTTTCTTCAAAGATATGGCCGGTCTTTGTCAGCAGTGTCGACTCTTGGCACTGAAACATCTATTAATATTTGGGCATTTACAGCAATGTGAAAGAAGTGAACAGAGAACACAGAGGCAGTATAAGTTATATAAATTAAAGAGCCCATCTAGACCAGTCATTTCAGAGAGACATAACAAGAACATTTAGCCAGTAATGAGAATGGAATCAGAATCTTCTCATGAGGTATAAAATGACAGCGAGTGGGTAACAACCGTTTTTAATGGTAAGCTACAACCTTGATGCTAACATTGCCTGGCCGCAACCCCAGAATTAGTAATTCATTGGGTTCCTGCCTTTGCTTTTTACTTGAATGCATTATTAATGCCATGGCTTGTTTTTCAGGGACTAATTGCTATTTTAGAGATATATGGCTTTGCATTATATGATGAGAAGAGGAACAATGAATAACTATTACTAAGATTATTGGTGAGACCTCGTGTAGTGGTCCTCGGCAGTGCATCTAATGTTACTCTTTAATCACATTGACTGGTGGTACCTTCTGTCCATGGTCCTGAATTGATGATTGATGATCTGCTTTTTAAATATTTCATTTTGGGTTATCAGTCTTTCTGTTTCTCTTCAACAGGCTTACTATGAACACTCACTCTGTTACTCATCATTTGCATTATGCAGTTGTTTGATAGGCTATTGCAAAAGTAATGTCAGTGTGATTACCACACAACCTTCATTTTCGTTTCTTTTTCAGTGCTTTCTCTAGTGTGTGGTTTCGTGTTTGTCTGTGTCTGATCCGTCTGTGTGAACCAGATATTCCAGCAAAGAAAGTCAAACTTGACAAGTCAGGCCCCAAAGGGACAATTGTATTTCTGTTTTAGGGGTAATTGTAGGGTTAGATTATTAGGTTTGGGTTAAGTTTAAGCATTATTGCTAGGTTAAGTTAAGAACTAAAAAATGGGGGGCATATCTTTCTTTTGTATATAAAACAACAGTTACTGATGTGTATGCCTATGTTTTAAATACATTTCAGTGAATATTAACAATATGACCTATTTACCAAGTTTATTAGGGACCTAAAGCAATACAAGTCCCCGATGTTGGATCTGGATATCTTATTGAAGCTGTTTAAGTCTAATTAAAATGGTGAACTTTGATGATGTAGTATCTTAGGGTTGTGGAATAAAATATTTTTGACTCCCACAAATTAGATCGATCAATGAAAAGCACCACTCGTGGTCTTCTGAAATATTCATTGTCTGACAGATAATATATATATATATATATATATATATATATATATAAATATATATATATAATGATCTGTAACTACCCCAAATCATATTTTGTAAGAGCCGGGATCCAAATATGGTGTTGTTACAGTTCATTTTTCAATGGCTGTACACAGCTCTCAAAACTATGACTGATAGGGAGTTTAAGCACTGTAACACATTCTCTATAAGCTGTTGCATCTTCATACCATTATATTTAAGGTACTGTAGTGCAATGTTACAGCTATCTTTAGACATAGCCAGGAGCCAACCACACCAGTAATATCTGAATGTGAAAATGATCAATGAAACCTCCCAGTATAGTCCATTATTGTTCTGGCAAAGATGCTTTTGTGGTAGATTACTGAACTGTATGATAGATTGATAGACTAATGCAAATGTAAACATTTAGGTGCTTTCAGGCCAGGTGTTTTCTGGTCATTGTTCTATGCAAGACTTTAGTCTATTTTTACTTATCTGGTGGATATTTAAAACAATCCCTTAATCTCCAGTGTGATTACATTATCTTACACTATATATACACTATATTTGAAACCGATTTGAACTCGCAACCTGTGTTTTTTTGACAGACATTCTGAAGTTAAAAGTAATGTAATCCTTTGTTTCACTGGTATACGGCTGTACATGTAAACACATTAGTGACTGAGAACATTAGAAGACTGGTGTCAATACTGCTGTAGAGTTATCGGCGCAGCTAAAGCTGTCAAAACATTGAAATGAATAGAGATTGACTAGCTGCGTTGGTTGGCAATTGTGAGAATGAGCTCCTTTGGGCTTTGCATCCTCCATGAACAGTAGTCTGGGGCCGTGTAGCTATGACAAGACCTTGGGACTAGAAAGTTCTATCTGTGTAAAGCATTGTTCTGAGATATTGTGTGTCAAATATTTCACATCCCATTTCTGAAAGATGTGTGTTTTTTTTCATAATGCAAGAAGTTCAGAGTATTAAATAATACAATCACGGATTGTATTACTCTGAATTGTTAATCAGGGTTCAGACAAAATGTTCTGCACAGAATGCTAAAATGATTATAATTTCAAATAGAAAGGTACAGACACTGGCCCTCATTCATGAAACGTGCGTACGATCAAATTTAATCTTAAAATGTTTGGTATTCATCAATTATATCTTTGTCGTATCCTTACCTCTCAAACTCACATCTGGCCGGAGACCGAGCAGGCCAACGTTAAAAAATAAGATAATTCTTGATCACGAATAACAACAATCGTAACACTCTCAGTAACAACAACCACAATTATAATAATAATAACAGCTAATATAAAGTAAGATGACGAGGAATATAACACATACAAATGTACCAGAATATTAAATATGCTATCACTACTGTATTAATGAATCATTAATTTATTTCACTTTATTCTGCATTTTCTATCTCTTATTTCTGTTGTTCATGCATTTGTAAGTGTTGAATTGCCTTTGTGTATGTAATGCACTAGACCAATAAACTTGCTTTTCCTAAGTCACTCAGGCCTACTGTATAGTATCGACACACTTGGAGGTCATAAATGGTCATTATAATTTCAGTGGCTGGCATCTTGATTTGCTAACAGGTCTTAGATTGACTAGTGAGAGGATAAATAAACCAATTGTTCTGGGTCGAGCAGTTACCCTGATGATGTCAGAGCTTGCTCTTCTAAAGGACTTCGACTCTGGGCTGAGACGCGAAAGAGTGTTCTGTAAATGTGCTGATTTTTACAAACTACATAAATCTACAAAAAAGAGACCAACAACCTTCCTTAAATGTCATGTTGTGTGGAAGAGGCAGACAAACGGTTTAAACTGTTCACATGGACAATATATTTATTCAGTCATTGAAAATGACAAGACTAGTCACCGCCAACCCCTTTTTAAGTGTAAAATCAACAACACAGATAATGATCATTATTGTAATTTCAGAACATGCGAAATATATTTTACTTCAGCTTTTGATGATTTAAGAGATATAGATATTTCTGAAATCATACATGTATTTCCCAGAAAAGTAAGTGACAAAATCCAAATTGAATCTTTAAGTCCATAGACTGTGATGTAACTCAAAATACTACTACATTACTCAAAATATGACTCTCTTGCTAGATGGATGAATGCAGTCATATTAATATGTGGAAAAGCGCTGTCAGCACTTTAAGTTACAAACATTCCTCAGACATTGTTATTGCAAAGAAGACAGGCCATTGCTGTTAATGATCTAGGACTTTTGACCATAAGGTTCTTTCTGAAAAAGATACGCTTTTGAGATGTCTTCCTCTTTCATCACTCATTAGGTACACCTTACTCACCAAAAATGTTTTATTGATACCCTAGAATTGTGCAGTCGGATTGCAGATAGAACCTTATAGCACCAAGTTCAAAGGGTTAGCACAGACAGAACTTTGTAGAGGGGGTTTTGCACCCCTAAAATAATACTTTTGATGCCAAAAGATAATTTCTAAAGCTGTAATAGAATATTGGAATATGAATACATCCTGCATACAGTATAAATGCTATATTATGGAAGTACTTATTCCAGATAGCATCACATATAGTTAGGTCCATGATAATTGGCACCCTTAAGAATGATGAGCAAAAAACACTAGAAATTATTTATTAACCTACTCTTAAAATAAGATATGCTATATTTGCTTCTGTTTAAGGTAAACCCACACTGGTGTGTATAACAAAGGTTTAGTGTCATGTCGTGACAATAGGTGGATTGTGTGTAAAAAAAAATGTGTGTGTGTGTGTGTATATATATATATATATATATATATATATATATATATTTACACTTCTGTTTAAATGCTAACTGCATTTCGTTGTACTGTGCTTGTACTGTTCAATGACAATAAAGTTGATTCAAAGCTAAAATATCAATCTGGTTTCCTCAACCAGAATGCTGACTTTGCCACAACAAGATCCCCAAATACACAAAATCCAAAAATAAATTCTTAATTGACCACAAAATCAACATTTTACAATAGTCTGTCTACACACTTAAACACTATTACAAATCTGTGGTTTGGATTCAGGAGTGCAGACTATAAGAATGGACAAAGCATATGTGACAGAATTTGAGAAACTGGGCTTAAGTCACGTCACTACTTTTCAGGAGAGCCGTTTGTAAGAAGAAAAACATGTTCTGGGACATTCTTTTTGCAGAAATGCCTTCTTGAAAATGTAAGCTTTAATGTGACTTAATAACAAACTAATATGCAAAGTTTAAATGTGAATAAAATTTAAAACTAAAACACTTGTTTA
This sequence comes from Esox masquinongy, assembly GCA_016801175.1. Taxonomy (NCBI): domain Eukaryota; kingdom Metazoa; phylum Chordata; class Actinopteri; order Esociformes; family Esocidae; genus Esox; species Esox masquinongy. The sequence continues at coordinate 8,787 of JACXGI010015983.1, read as the reverse complement.
ACCTGCAGAAAATACAGGACTTTTCCTTTCATTGGCTAAGATAATGAAGGGGCTGGACATGCGGACATGCTGACATACTGAGTTCTGATTGGTCTATAATATAAACAGCATTAATTTACCAGCTAGCTAACTGTTACGAACCCTGTGGCTCTAGCAGTCTAGGGTGGATGGTACAGAGACCCGTAACATAAAACTCATGCAAATAAGTGTAGTGTAAAGGCACAGTGAGAACAAACTACAGAAACAACCAAAGCTACCGTCAAACATAAAACATTTATTATAAACACACGGTAAAGGGGTTAGGGAAAAGGGGCTGCGCTGGACCCAAGAAATGAAATAATATAGTCCAAACACCCCTAAACTGAACTTGCCTGCCTGAAGAACTGCTTAGCTGACTACTAACCAATATAAAAATACAGTGGGTGGTCCGCTCAGTTCTAACTAGTGTTTTTAGACAAAGTTTTCCTACGGGTTGCGTATGCCCAAGGGCGACTTGCTAAAAAAAACCTTTTCCCAGGGACAAACAACATAACACAGGTTGAACAAGGACTAAACAGCACACAGCAAACAATTGACTAGACAACACCAAACAAAACACCACAGCAATACATACTCACATGAAACAGGACAAAGTGAGATGTATGTGCTAAACTAAGTGATGTATGAATGAACGAAGTGTCTGTCTATCAAAAAGGGTATGTATCTCAAGCGTGTCTATGTCCATGTGGGGTAAAGCAAAAGAGTCTCTCTGGGAGAACCAACTGACTGGGTTTTTAAACCAGGGATGTGTGATGCGATTGGGTAATGGAAAAAGGAACAGGTGGTACAATTAGGATGGGTGTCCACTGATTGGTCCACCTCGGCAGTCAGGCGATGCACTCATGACTGCCAGGTGGGAAACACCAACGAGCACAATCAGGAACATAAGGGACACCTGGGGAAACGACAGGAGGGGAAAAACACAAATGCACATGCAGGGTACCTGCATGCGTAACACTAACACTTCCTGGTTTGTAGCTTGTGTGTGATTATGCTTAGCTATTAAGTTTGCATAGTCTTCACAAAAGTGAACAAGTCACTTAGCGTGATAATAAGCTATCTGATTGACTGGTCATTCATCCAGGTGTGTGTGATTATGCCTAATACATAACCCTATAATGGCTCAGTGGGTGTCCACCTGCACTCAAACTATCTGCACTTACATTTCTGCTACTGTTTTTAATGAATCCTGCTGCAAAGCTACTTTACCTTTCACTGTACTGTTTATACGTCATGAATCAAGTCCATATCAAGAAAACTTTAATTTTATTTTATTTTATTTGGTTTGATGTAGTATGTGTTTATTAGAGACCAACCAGGCCAGTTTAGCACAAGGCCAGAGTGTCCCCATTTGAATAGCTGGATGGGGTTAAGGCCTAAGAGGGTGTGAACTACGCTGAATGGGTGTAAACAAAGACCATCTCTCTGGGAAGTGTGAATCTTTCAAGCCTCTTTTCTCAGAACTAAGTATAGCAGATTATCAACTTTTAAAGCAGCATATCTGTCCCATAACTTTATCAAACAGTATGTTTTATATATTATTTCAAAGCTCTGAATCTGGACCTTTATAAAATGCAATAATAAGCAAAACTCAAATTTTGCGATAAGCCCAGTTTCCCGAATTCTGTCACATATCATGGGTCTGTAATGATATTAAATAGAGGAATGCTCTATGGCTGCATTTAAACTGGCAATTTTGCAAAATGGTCAAAATTGTATGGCCTCCTAAAGATCCCATGTAATGTGTTTCCCAAAATCACAAAACCATTTAGAAAATGGCTCAGGGTTTGAAACTGAAATAGGAATAATATAAAATAATATACTTTTTCACACACAAATGAGCATACCTCAATGTGTTTTGCTAATTTATAGTATTTGTACTCTTCTTCATTCAGGGGCAAGTCATTTCAGAGTTGATTGAGTGTCTCTCTTTTATCACATGTATATGTTAAAACAAGCATACTCTAATTTAATGTTAATTTGCATTTAGTGTAAATTTGTGGTCAATGAATTTGTTGTAATTACTGTATAGGAAATACAAATAGATATGGAATTTCACTAAATGCATCAGATAGACATCCAGCAGAACACTGCAGTGAAACTCCATTTGTAAGGTCTTGGGACTACAATGGACTAAGAGAAATGACATTCCTCAGGCTGTAAAGCGTACAACAGTGAGGATAGTGTCATTGACAGCTGAGCAAACCAGGCCATTGTATGATTAATGTGTGACCTTTTTGGCTTTCCATGACATTGGCTGTGGGTTAAGATTTTGCATTCTTTGGGTCACCAGCAAACATTTAATTCAATTTCCTTCTCCTTTCTTCATTCATTCCTTTTGAATATTTTTTTTCTAGTATCTGTCTTTGCTGCTTCAGCTAGAATGTGCTTAAACACTCGGGCGTATATGCACACTCGGTTGGTGCTCAGAATCCAAGAGCAATTAGACCTCTCTAAGCCCAAGTCCCGATTAACATTTGTCCTATTCACACAGAGCATTTCTCTGCAGGGAACACTGTAGATGATAAGTTTTGTGTACAAGCAATAAATGATGTCCCCCAGACCAGCAGGTGGCAGATGTATTTACACTCAGAGACAGTGCCGGGTGCCTTGTGTCGATTCAGAGGAAAGGAAAAGACAGAGAAAAAAGATTTGTAGGAAACACAGTACTGTATATGGGTTAATACGCAGATAATGCAGGGACATGCTCCAGATGCATTCCCAAGCCTTTGCCATGAATTAGAATCATATGAAGTATATGATTTCAGGTATTTCGTCTGACTCTTTACTGAGAATTTCCACATGTTGACAGTCTGAGGAATAGTCCCAGACACCTGTACAGCAATCTTACAAGTTTTCCTTGTAAGACAAAAAGCTTAACAATTGCATGTGTAATGTACATGTCAATGTGGACATTTGCCAAGAGTCATGTTAATTGATGTGGTCTATTGACTGATAAATGGAGTGGTTTCTCTTTTGTTTTTCAATGCTCAAACATAGTGGAAGATTTGGCAGGAAGTAGCCTGTGGATTGCAAGAGAAATCTGAAGTTCCTGTTTCTATAGTTGAAACATATAACCCCCGCCCCAAGAACCACTACTCCATTGTGTTGATGTTGGATGCAATGGACAGATTTTGGATGCTGTGGTATTTGATGGACTTACTTCACATTCATGACAAAAACTGTAGTGAGAGCCAAGCAGCACTGAGACTAAATCCAGTGAGACAAAGTTACTTCATGACATTGGTGCATTATGAATGGGACATGGTAGACACAGATAAGACATTTAGCCTAGCAGTCAGTAAGCGTCATGTGGCTTGTTCAAAAGCAAAGAGACTAAAATATTCTCACCTCAGTGACTGTAAACCTTTTACTTATTCTGTGTTGCTGTTTATGTTGGTTGTAACCCAATGCGAGACGAAAACTGTCATGTCCTGACATGACACGCCAGCACCCTCTCTCCCTCATTTAGGACACATTGTTGTTATTGCCTCACCTGGGTTCTTCATCACTGTCCCTATTTAAGTTCCTTCTTCCCTCTTGTATCTTGATGGTCACAGTTTGGGATTCCGTTCCTGTGTATTGTTGTTCTGTTCTGTTTTAGCTTTGTTCCGTCTTAGTTCTTTCATTAAGTAATCTATATATTACAACAGTGTAACAGTCAACACACCTTCCTGTTCCTCTGAACAGTAACATTTTCCTGCACCTCTGTCCTGCCTCCGCAACATTACAAAAACAACATTCAAATGTTCCTTTAATGGCCTGACTGCTTCTGGCTTTAATTTGTTTCTGCAGACACATGCTCCAACACATGCAATAATGTAATTACTTAGTGCACAGCAATGATCACAGACTGAGTAAAACTGGACCTGGTTTCCCATAAGCATCTTACAGCTAAGTCCATCTCCAAACAATAGTGGCTTCTTAGCCTTAATTCAGATGCTTTTGAGAAACCATGCCCTGGTGAGTTAGCAATCAAAGGTAAGATGAATGTCAATCGATCACAAGCAGTGTGCAATGGCCTTAAGACAGTGAGTATTCCATAGCCAAAGATTACATTGGCAGCTGAATGAGTGCTCAGTTCCAGTTGTGAAAACCTCTGAAGACATATCATGTAATTCTTCCACCACTACCGCATATCAGTACAAGGGTTGTAAAGAACCCTGAAAACACACCACATCAGCAGAACCAGCAGGTAAGTTTATGCTTGACTGGTAGAGTATACAGTACCCTACTTCCAGGAACCAAAGGGAAGTACCCCAGCCACATATTGGTAAAGTGGTTAAGGCTGTGATTTCCCCAGAGAATGGACAAAAATAAATGATTATACGCAACTCTTAATTATTCATAAAAGTAAAATCACCACCCATGCTCCTCATCTGGAATTAATTTGCACCTGCACTTAATCCATAAAATACTACACAGGAGGTGTACCGCCATGTGGAATTTGTATTCTATATGGCCCTGTCTTGCCTAGGTTTGGCACATAGTACAGAGAACTTAAGCTCTGAGTTAGTGGAGATGATTATCTGCCTCGTCAACTGCACAGTATTCATGAAATGTGGGGAGAAACGTGAAATTGAACCCCAGTTGTCTGTCAGTGAGGATCTACACCCCATCATATGTACAACCCCTCCTGGCAGAGGGGACGAGAGACAGATCTGATATCGTGGCTCACTGGGAGATCCAGTGCCATGATTAGGGAAATGCACAGCAGTGCCGTCTCACTGGAAACTATACTGTGTCGCTCAGATTTGAGAAAGGGGGAGAAGTCTGAACCATTAAAGTCTGCCAGAGAGGATTGTGTCATGTCCCACCCTGTTCCAATAAGGATGCTGTCAATTAGTTATTGTTGCAGACTCTTGAAAATCAAATTCACAGAGGCAAAACTGCCGCAAACTTTTATATTTACCTTGAAAGTATTTGTTGGGTTTACACCACTTATGGGAAATGTTAGTATTCTATACATACCATGCCAATTTTTAAAAAAAGGCTGAAACGTTACCTGCCGCTAATGTAAATAGCTAGCGTATATCGGGTAGTAATATAATAGTGGTTGGTATATACTTGCAAAAATGTTAACGTCTGGTAGTATATAATCAATACTACAGTGGCTAGCAAGGGACCTAGTGTATTTATTTTTAGCCATCACTTTGTCAAATAAGCACCACATCAAGCTGTTATTGCTTGTTTATTGTAATCTACAGAAGGTCAACTGGCCTGATATTTGTGTGCATGCAGCAGGTCAGAATAGGAGATGATAAAGTGTCTGGACCTTTCCGATTAAATTCAGTTTTTTATATGCTGCATTAATAGCTTGAGACATGGATTATCTCCTGATGAATTAGATGAACTGTTAAACAGAGCCAGCACTCCAAACGCCAGCTTTATTTTTTATTTGATTGTAATGGATGCCTCAAATCAACCCCATTGTCCCCTTCCCAACTCTGCTGGTGCACCTGAATGAGGTATAGGGATATGACAGCATCACCTGAATGAGGTATAGGGATATGACAGCCTCACCTGAATGAGGTATAGGGATTTGACAGCCTCACCTGAATGAGGTATAGGGATTTGATAGCCTCACCTGAATGAGGTATAGGGATATGACAGCCTCACCTGAATGAGGTATAGGGATTTGGCAGCCTTCATCTGAATGGGGTATAGGGATATGACAGCCTCACCTCATTGAGGTATTGGAATATGCACACAGACATCGAGATAAAGTGCATTGGCCAGGCTCCAGATAATTGTGTCTCCATGTTACCTCACATGTCAGTTTACATCTTGGCTTGGGTGTTGCGACTTGCCAGGAGGCCATGGAACAATGTTTGGGCCCTTGCGGATTCTCCTGACCCTGGTGCTGACCACAGACTGTTCCGGTATGCTGCAAACAGATTTGTGTTATGGCAGCAAAGTGCCCAAGGAGAGGGCGACTGAGTGGTGATCCCCAGTTTCTGTGTGTGGCACGTCAGGGACACTATCCCTGATTCACATGGAAACCATGTGGGTTTTGTTCTCACACCATTGTAACCTTACAATGATAAGTTTGGTTTTTCAACAGCGAGCAACTGGATTTCAACTAAATAAATCAAGTAAAGGATACATCTCTTAATTTCCCTGTTCTTCTAGAACTTGTCAAGCAAATCATATTTTGGAATTGCACTTTCACTAATATTTTTTATTTTGTCAATAATGTCTGGGCATATATCTAAATCAAGATGAGGTTACAGCTACAGTAATAGCCAAATATGGAGGGGAAAATATAAAACATTACAACATTATGTAGTAGTTAACCCATTTGCAAAAGAGAAGAGTATGTGTAAATTTATTTGAATAAAACTGAAATGCATTAAAGTCTTTTGTATATTGCAATCTTGTTAGAAATGCATTTTTTGGTAAATTGTTCAAATGACATAGTGAACATTCAAATGTGATACTAAATTGTTGAAATGGGAGTTTTCCCAAAGTATATTCTAATTTTTCAAAATATCTTTAAGTTAGCCAGACTTTTAACACTCCCTGAGCTTGTATACCAAACCATTCCAACTGCATGTTTAGAATATTTATAGTAGCCTGCTAATACAGGGGCAGTTTAATTATTAAACTGAGCATTGATGGTTTCCTCATTAAACTGTGCAGTGTACGGAACTGCCTGATTTAATAGCTTTTTCTTCTTTTTCCTAAGAAACAAGCTTCTTTAGAAACCATAGAAGGGATAAAACAAGCTCACCTCAAACAATCTACCAGTTGCATTTCCAATCACCTCTATTCCCAAAAGCCCTCCAAGTAAATTGTTATCGGTCAATCACTTGGTGAGTCCTTGCATATTAATTCACACTCACAAAAAGTCATTATAGAAAACCATGGTCCAGCAATTAGCTGCCACCGTGTAATGTAATTGAAGTGCCATACTCTAAAGCCTTGTGTTTCAAATACCAGGCACCTGGCTTGATGTTTTCATTACTAACTTATTTATGTACAGCTTTGGTTGTTGCCGGTCATGAGGGTCATTAATAATTATGATTCTAGAGTTAGAATGGCCATTGATTAAAGGTGAAATAGCAGTTAAATGCAAAAACACCAGTGCATATGTAATCTATTGTTTTTTTTCCTCCTTAACCTCTGGAAATTGCAAGAAATTACAAAAACTCTGAAATCTAAAATTAAATCTTTTTGGTGTGACCAATCGCTCCATGTTATCTAGCACAATTGTCCTCTGACTTTGCTTTACTCCACAGAAAGTTTTGCGTTTTTATTCATTTCTAATTTTAAATACTGGGCTGGCTCCAGGCAATGCAGATGGTACATTGATTATTAAACTTATTTTGCAGATCCTGTGTTTGGGGATGCCAAATATATACATACATACATATATATATATATATATATATGTATGTATGTATGTGTGTGTGTGTGTGCGTGTGTATATGTGTGTGTGTGTGTGTGTATATGTGTGTGTGTGTGTGTGTGTGTGTGTGTATGTGTGTGTATGTATATATATATATATATATATATATTTATATATATATATATATTACAAAAGTGTAATAGTCAACACACCTTCCTGTTCCTCTGAACACTAACATTTATTACATTACCTATGGCAAGTTACAATTTATTTGGCTGTTCACTCCACATTTACATACCTTGGGTTTACTGGCTGAGACAAATGGTGATGCTGTGATTATGAAATATCACTTTTAATAACAGGCGACTTAAGAAATATGAACAGATGTTGTTTGGTAAGGTTGCTGATGAAGCACAAACAATTCTGAATAATTTAACAGAGAGGAAAAAGAAAAACAGTAACACACACTTTACTGCTCTTTAGGATATGAAGTCTATGACAAGATGGGCATCAGATCAGGCTACTGTTTTTTGGTCATCCCCAGTTGGCTTAGTCAGCCTCCCCGGGGGTTCCTGAAGCGACTGAATCACCTGCAGGCATCCCTCCAGCCAAGAATAGGGCTGACATTACTGGTCATGGCTTGTTGACAGCTTCTTTGAAGCCAAAAGCCTGAGTACCAGGACTCCACACATCATGCCATATCAATTTTGCATAGTACATTTTGACAGTCTTGGTGAAATAAAAGAGTGTATTGAAGAATGTATTGCACTTATAGCATGTATAATTTGTAATGTCTCTGAAGAGTTGTTGTAATGTGGCATATTTTACAAAACATTGTGTTTGTATTCCCTAAATGTACAATCCTTTTAAGAAGCATTGTAAATGATTAGTCACTTGACCCAAGCATTCAAGAGTTTGTACTTAATGAAAATAATCAAAACAATATCAAATCAATGTTTATTGGTCACATGCAGTTATCACATTTCATTGAAGGCGTAGTAAAAATGCTGTGGTTCCCGATGTCACATAAAAAGAATAACATATAATAACATAAATCAACAAATAATGAATAAACAAGTATAACTTATTGTCAAATGTATATAGTATTGTGTGTATATATATATATATATATATATATACAGCTCCTGAAAAAATTAAGAGACCACTGCACCTTTTTCTTTCCTTTCCAAAAAAGTCAAAAAGGAAGGTTTTGAGTGAGGAACAGAAGCGTTCAATTTGCAGTAGTCTCTTACCCTTCTGTTCCTTACCTTCCTTTTCAACTTTTTTGGAAAGGAAAGAAAAAGGTGCAGTGGCCTCTCAATTTTTTCTGGAGCTGATATATATATATATATATATATATATATATATATATATATATATATATATATATATATATA
>JACXGI010015982.1:0-11139 GCA_016801175.1 Esox masquinongy | reverse complement strand
TTATTGAGGTCGTTCATTATAAAGTACAATAAGGAGGCCCGGGTCGCCGCTGGCCGGTAGTGCTCCCGTGCCTCATTGATTTTGGCCTCCGTCACCTTGGCTTCCTTCACCTGCAATACACACACACACACAGACACAGACACAGACACACACACACACACACACACACAGACACACAGACACGTAAACACACGCACGCCCACAAACAACTGATCATTTCAAATCAACAACCTGGGCAAAATGCATATAGAGTTGTTGAACAATATTTTTCTGGTCTCAACACCCCCTGCCCAATCACAACACCCCCTGCCCAATCACAACACCCCCTGCCCAATCACAACACCCCCTGCCTAATCTCAACACCCTCTGCCCAATTTCAACAACCCCTGCCCGCTCTAGGTTTGTCTCTGTGAGCTGGAACTGGAGACACAGTTGCTAATAGCTCCTCATTTGTAGAATTTAAATAGATAGAAAGAGAAGTGGAGCAGAGACACCAGAGACGGACGGATCTAAAAAAGAAACCGAGAATGAAAGAGAGAAGCTTACCTTCTCCTCGATCTCGGCGGCTGTGCGTTTGGTGATCTCCAGGTTCTCCACCAGCTCGGTGTCTCCCAGGAAGTTCCCTGAGGCAGAGGAGAGACGGGACAGCAGGTTGTCCTCCAGGGTCTTCAGGGTGATTTTAAAACCATTCTGCTGCTTCGTCAGGTTGGACTAAAGCAACACACACAAACAGCAACACATGCAAGTAAAGATTTGACAAAAACCCAGACATAATTGGAGTAAGATACACATGAAAAGTAAACAGTTAAAAACGTGGGATGAACTACTTCAAAGAGACAGGGAAGGACATAAAGGAATGAAACTCTAAAGGACAGAAGCAGGTGGGTAGCCATTAAAACTAATCCTCTCTGTTCTGGATAGGCTGACCTTGGCGTGACCCCTATCGTTTGCCATGAAGCCAAATCCCACTGTCCCTCTCATGGAGTAAAGTTATAATGTATTCTACTTCACTATATCCTTGATAAACCTGAAAAACTTCCTTGAGATAAATGAAGCACCCAGGGCGATGGGTTGGCCAGGGTTGGTCGATGGTCATGTTTGATTAGAAACACATTTGAACCTTGATTCGGGCCACTAATTACTGCTGGTGGTAGATGAACACACATAAAGGTGGTGATGGGGCTTATTTCAACACAACCATACTGAAGGACGCCTCAAAGGCAGAAGCAATCAATAGTCTCTGCATGGGCTATCTAGGCAGATAAGGAGGAGGCTCTGGGGTGGATTAGATTGACTTCCTCTAAGGGCTGAGGACATGAGGCGGCAGCCAACCGACCTCCTAAACCCTAAGACGGTGGAGGCTGCTGAAGGATGCACAGGATTTGGCGATGAACAAAACACACACACGAACAGACGCTGGACGGATCAGCCACCCAGCTACAAACACACACAGACATGCAGATAGGCAGGCAGAAAGGTAGACGGACAGAAGAATGTACACAGAGAAAGGCCCACAAAGACATACACAAACGCACAGCTGAATGCCTGAACCCACAGAGACCGCTGGTCTAAATTAAAGGGAGCATTGTCTCACACCATATGAGGTGATGAACTTGACACTGAGACTGGGTTTTCAAAACTTTACAGTCTGGAAACCTTTGAGGGCACTGAGCTAATTTCTGGTCTTGTGAGCACAAATGTAAAAGTAGGGAGAAATCTGTCCAATGCCAGGAGCACGATTTTGCACTTGATGTACTATATAAGTGGCACTCATCTGGCCATGCTGGAGTTGAAACAAGCTAGCCCAGAGAGTAAGGTAGTGCTAAAGGGATATACAGCAACTGTCAGCCAATTCAGTCTGGGTTGGAGACTAAGCAGAGGTTTGACTGGTTACTCTCAGTGCAGCATTGCTTTGTATTTGCGTAAAGTATAGCAATCTCACACGCTAAAAGGTCCTCCGCTCACCTCGGTTCATTGCAAGCCTACATTCCATGAGACTATTCATCAATTCAAGATTTTTGTACTTAATAAAATGCCTTATGATTACTATATATTATAGAGAATTAAACAACGCTAAGTTCATTAGTTTATTTGCAGATTCAAGTCTTTCTCAAACACTGGCCTTTCAGTGGAAACATTGGACCAATGTTTCGTTGTCCTTCAAACCGAAGCCCAGAAAGGACATACAGAATGAACTTTTTTTTTTTTTTAGAAATTGCATTACTTCAGTCATTTATAGATGCCTTCCAAATCAGCGTCCGGCATTTGACAAGGAAACTAGCCAATCTAGGTCTATTCAGGCGCATAAATTTCAGTGATCCAGAACGTGTTTTCAATTTTATAGTCAGCCCGCTGAGGAGACCGGGGTGTCTTCGTGGATACCGTATGATGCATGAAATATGTTGATTAGCGGTGTTATGGCTGACCAGAGCCACAGAGCAAAAAGTACAATCACATCACCATCTAGAAGGAGTGTAACAAAGGAGAGGAAGACGGCTAGAGACCTCACTAGTGTCCCAAGGCCTAATTACTTATGGCACTTGCTCATATGATAAATGAAAGCCATTTGGCATTGGCAGTAACAGCTGTGTAGACTGGGTTGCACGTCATATCATTTGGATGCAGACAAACTGAATAAACAACACCCAAGGGTATTATTTGATTCTTTATTGCTGGGTGGGTGCTTCTTCCATGCAATTAGTGAAAGAAGGGTTTTCGCACAAATAGTAAGATCTTGGAAACAAAATTTCCACTCCTATTTATAGAATTATTTTGTGATCTCTACAAAAAATGAAGTAATATAATTTTATTACCTACTGCTGTTTCATCTGAAATATGTACTTGCATTTTCATGTTTTACCACTATGACATTGTACCATGCTGGTGTTTTACCATACTAATGATTAACCGTACTGATGTTTTACCATATTGATGTTTAACCATGCTGATGTTTTACCATATTGATGTTTTAACATGCTGGTGTTTTACCATATTGATGTTTTAACATGCTGGTGTTTTACCATATTGATGTTTTTACATGCTGGGGTTTTACCATATTGATGTTTTAACATGCTGGTGTTTTACCATATTGATGTTTTAACATGCTGGGGTTTTACCATACTGATGTTTAACCATGCTGGTGTTTTACCATATTGATGTTTTAACATGCTGGTGTTTTACCATATTGATATTTTACATGCTGGTATTTTACCATATTGATGTTTTAACATGCTTATGTTTTACCATATTGATGTTTTAACATGCTGGTGTTTTACCATATTGATGTTTTAACATGCTGGTGTTTTACCATATTGATGTTTTAACATGCTGGTGTTTTACCATATTGATGTTTTAACATGCTTATGTTTTACCATATTGATGTTTTAACATGCTGGTGTTTTACCATATTGATGTTTTAACATGCTGATGTTTTACCATATTGATGTTTTAACATGCTGATGTTATACCATATTGATGTTTTAACATGCTGATGTTATACCATTTTGATGTTTTAACATGCTGGTGTTTTACCATACTGATGTTATACCATATTGATGTTTTACCATACTGATGAATAGCCCTTGCTGATGTTTTGCCATACTGACATTTTCCCATAATGATGTTTTAACATGCTGGTGTTTCACCATATTGATGATTTACCATACTGACATTTGCCATGCTGATGTTTTACCACACTGATGTATTACCATATTGATGATTTACCATATTGATGTTGTACCATATTGATGTTTAAAAATGCTGATGTTTTACCATAATGATGTTTTACCATATTGATGATTTACCATATTGATGTTGTACCATATTGATGTTTAAAAATGCTGATGTTTTACCATAATGATGTACAGTGGATATAAAAAGTCTACACACCCCTGTGAAAATGCCAGGTTTTTGTGATGTAAAAGAATGAGACAAAGATAAATCATGTCAGAACTTTTTCCACTTTTAATGTGACCTATAATGGGAACAATTCAATTGAAAAACAAACTGAAATCTTCAAGGGGGAAAAATTAAAAATAAAAACCTTACAATAACCTGGTTGCACAATTGTGCACACCCTCCAAAATTGATGAAAAGACGAGAATAAAACTGGTCAGGGAGGCTTCCAAGAGGCCTACAGCAACATTAAAGGGACTGCAGGAATTTCTGGCAAGTACTGGCTGTGTGCTACATGTGACAACAATCTCCCGTATTCTTCATATGAATGGGCTATGCGGTAGGGTGACAAGACGGAAGCCTTTTCTTACTTACAAAAACATCCAAGCCCGGCTGAAATTTGCAAAAACAAACATCAAGTCCCCCAAAAGCACGTGGGAAAATGTGTTATGGTCTGATGAAACCAAGGTTGAACTTTTTGGCCATAATTCCAAAAGGTATGTTTGGCGCAAAAACAACACTGCACATCACCCAAAGAACACCATACCCACAGTGAAGCATGGTGGTGGTAGCATCATGCTTTGGGGCTGTTTTTCTTCAGCTGGAACCGGGGCCTGAGTCAGGGTGGAGGGAATTATGAACAGTTCCAAATACCAGGCAATTTTGGCACAAAACCTTCAGGCGTCCGTTAGAAAGCTGAAGATGAAGAGGAAGTTCACCTTTCAGTATGACAACGACCCAAAGCACACATCCAAATCCACAAAAGCATGGCTTCACCAGAAGAAGATTAACGTTTTGGAATGGCCCAGCCAGAGCCCAGACCTGAATCCAATTGAACATCTGTGAGGTGATCTGAAGAGGGAGGTGCACAGGAGATGTCCTCGCAATCTGACAGATTTGGAGCACTTTTGCAAAGAAGAGTGGGCAAATATTGCCACAACAAGATGTGCCATGCTAATAGACTCCTACCCAAAAAGACTGAGTGCTGTAATAAAATCAAAAGGTGCTTCAACAAAGTATTAAGTTAAGGGTGTGCACACTTATGCAACCAGGTTATTGTGAGTTTTTTATTTTTTATTTTTCCCCGTCAAAGATTTCAGTTTGTTTTTCAATTGAATTTTTCACGTTATAGGTCACATTAAAGGTGGAAAAAGTTCTGACATGATTTTTCTTTGTCTCATTCTTTTACATCACAAGAACCTGGCATTTTAACAGGGGTGTGTAGACTTTTTATATCCACTGTATTACCATATTGATGTTTTATTATAATGATATATTACTATACTGATGTTTTACCATATTGATGTTTTACCATAATTATGCATTACCATATTGATGTTTTACCATACGGATGTTTTAACATACTGATGGTTCTCTACGCTGCTGTTCTATCATTCTGATGTTTTAACATACTGATTATTTACCATACTTATGAGTCCTGTTGATGTCACACAGTCTTCCTGCTCTTCCACTGATTCTTTCTTAGTTGCAACTGATTTCTACATGTATAATTGCAGATACATAATTGCAGAAACATGTACTTTTTTTCTTTTGTGAAGTGTGTTGAGGCTTGTTGAATGCACTTTAATTATGAATTATGATTTGATTCTCTGTATGATTGGATGGGTTGAAGGAAGGCGGACTGCTATGTGAGTTCACTTCACAACCTTGACCTTCTCCTCTTCAGTCATGTCTCTCCCCTTCTCTTCACCCACTCAATAAGGGCAAAGCTCTACAGATCAAAACACCCGAATATCTAAAAGTTATTAACGATTAGGTCTCAGTTGGCATATTGAACACATAATTACACAGCCTGGGAAAAACAAACAGTAACCTGTCAACAAAAAACCCTAACTGGGATTAAAATGAGGAAATGCATCTATCATTCCAGGCCAACAATTACTGAAATCTTCAGAACAGACAAGGCAACTCGATCTCAAGCTGCGTCAGACGCACCGAGACAGTCGTGAACGTACATGCACACACTCATTCACATGCACACACTCATTCACATGCACACACTCATTCACATGCACACATTCATTCACTTGCACACTGCACCAGTGTGGGTGCTGCTAGTAGAACCGTTTGCTTGTGAACTGCTTTCTGAAAACAAAGAGTTGACATTTTACATCTAAATGGATTTTGGATGAGTTAATTAAGCAATAATGCTCTTTGGTATGATGCAAATACGAAGTGAAGGGCTGGCACAAATACTGTAGAACTGTATAACAATTGTTTTAGATTAAACTAAATAACTGCCATAGTAGTTAAAAATAAATAAAAAGGCCTCTCGAGTGATGCAGTGGTTTAAGTCACTGCATTGCAGTGCCGTTGCTTTACTGAATCCCAGGTTCAAGCCTCGGCTGCACCACAACGGCCATGCCCAAGAGTGCCATAAGGGAATAAGATATTGGCCCAGGACTGCCCGGGTTGGAGGAAACAGGTGACGGCTGGAGTTTATTAGGGAAGTTGAAAATAAGAGGTTTATTGTAAAACTTGGAAGAGTCTGGCATAAAAAATGGTTTAACATTAAATATGACAGACACAACACCAGATAAAGGGAATTTCACCCAAATATGATTTTATGTCAAACTATCACTTTAAGCAATAAATGTGCAACGAAGCAGCACGGCTTGGCGAGGATGTGTGTCCCAATCTTCAATTCTCCCGAGAACATTGGGAGTTGCTGCGAAGGTAATATAACTTTGAATTGTATAACACGAAAACAGGGCAAAACAGGGCTGAATTTGTAAATAAATGAATGAATAAATACAGTAGATATAAATGCAATATGTACCTGACTGAAGACTGGGTGTTTGTGCGGTGGAGTCCATCTCTGCTGTAATATGAACTCCACAATGATGAAATTGGGTTTCTTCTTCGCAAAGCTACAGTAAAACTCTAGCCAATAGAAGAGATCTATATGGCTTAAGCAAGCAAAGTGTTGAAATTACTTTGTTTTTAGACCCAAATAATGCCATGCCAATATGTTATAAATAAGTATTTACAACAAACAACAATGCATTCGCCATGTGACTTCACAACCTTGACCTCATTTCCTGTCTCTTTCCTCCTCTGTTTCCACTCTACAAAGCCCTACACATTACATCACATCTTCACAACTGCTAACTGGCTTTGGAGGAGTTCGCTCCTCCAAAGTAAAGACATGTGGACCCGTGGATTATCATACATAACACTTGGCTTAAGACGTCAATTGCTGTTGAAAACATCAAATGCACGGCATGAAGCAACAGGATGTACAGTAACTTCTCAGCTGTACGAATGAAAGCCTGCCATATACTGCTCAGTAGCTAAACTCTAAAGTCATTAGAGGGATAATGAGATGAGACTCTTAACAGGTAGATAAACAGGTTCTATTTACAGGCTCCTATCAACACAGTGATTGTTATCCATCAACAGAAAGGAAACAGAACAGAGTATCACCAAATGAACTCATTCTATGGGAAATTGTTTTGATAGCAGTTGAATGGAGTTAGCCACGCGTTTATCCCTCTTAACTTTTAACGTTAATTAAAATGATAAAGGTTCCACTTCACCTCCTTTTCTTCTCTCTTTTTACCACTCCTCTCCTTTCACTCCTCTCGTCCCATTTCAATGAAATGCTAATTAAACAAGCTTAATTAAATCACATTTCACTTCTCAGTTGCATTTTGCAGAGGGGACCCACAAGCAACATAAGAACTCTGCATGTGTGCTTGTGTGTTTTTCGGTAATAGAAAATGCTGATCTGTACCCAAATAATGGAAATCTTCAGATCTGTTTAAAGACACATTACAGAGGTAAGACACAAAAAAAGCGTCTGGAATATGAACCATCAGGATCTAAATGGAATGGTCATGTATTGTTAACTGAGTTTTAAAATCTACCAGACAGCCCAATGTCCTTCAAAACCCAAAGGTTGGCTGACGAAGTTAAAGAGAAAGTTTGGCTTTCTTATTTGGGTTTCTGGCTTGGTTTAAAGGGGGGCAGTAGGAGGGGAGCATGTGAGACAGAGCAAAACCGAGAGACGCTAGTACACATGCACAACCGTACACACACACAGACACACACAGGAGAGAGTGGAGGATAGGGATGGTCTTGTGTAATTGCCCCAGGCTATCCATTTCAAACGGCCATGGACACAAACCCATTCCTGGTTTTCGTCGAGTCAGTGAGCATGTGGCATCATTATGTGCCAGGCTTTGATCAAGACCATTCTTCCATAATTATCTGCATTTACATACTATCAACTTGGCTATTCTCGCTCCCTGCAGGATATCACAACTCTCCACACTAATTACCTTCAACACTGGAAGGCAAGCCAGCTTCCCAAATGATAGCCTATTCCCTGGACAGTTCAATGCCTTAAACGACAGAGTTTAAGGGTCAAACGTAATGCTAAAAAAATAGGGAGATATTTTGAGACAGTTCCAGATAGCTTCCTGTCGACTCGAGTGAGAACGTTGTGCTACTTACATAGGGAATAGTGCGACATTTTATATGTATTTCTGAGTCTACAGGCTAGTTTAGTGACATTAGTCGCTAAAAAGTGGAATAATTCATCATATCAATGAAGCTGATGAAGCCAGTTAAGTGACATGTACAAACGCACAATATCCGGAAATGATGGACCAAGGACCCAATAATTATCACCCTTCCACTAAACGTCTCACTAATCAAAGCGCGTGGCGATTGTTTTGGGAAATAAAGAGCTCCTTGCTGCGAGGCCCCAAAGCCGCCGCTTGTGATGTTCAAAGACAGTGGGATCTTTTGTTGGATTAAAACGTTGTGGTAAAAAGAAGACTGGAGATAATGATGAGAGGATGATAAAAGTCACTGACTCTAGTCAGTGCTGACGAGTCTGTCGTTAGTTACAACTGAGGAGAGACATCAAACACTGAGGAAAACTTTGAGTGTCGGACTGGTAAATGTCTGGAGTTCCTGACAACCGCTGAGGGAGATCTAGAGGCACACCATATGTTCCTATCACCACTGTTGATTCACCACTTATAGTAACATACTCTCATTCAGTAAGTTGAATAAGAAAAGACCAAAGCTTCCAACACATAAAGGACGCGTTACATGTACAATTCCTTTCTATGATCTCCCTAGGCTCGATAAATGGTCTCTCTACGTCATCCACAGCGACCATTTTGTGCCTGAACATTTCCCAAACCGCTGCAATCTTCATAGACCAGGGTTCAACTGTAACCGCGTCAAACCTTGAGTTCTTCCAGGTCGGGCCTCTCCATGCTAACCACCGCAGCCAGCAGCTGGTCCTCCAGACCCTCCCTGGTCACGGTGAAGTTCATCAGGGTACACTGGGCCTGAAGCTCGGGTTGGTAGTGGGGACTGGCGAGCTTAGTGTGGAGGATCAGTCTGAAGCTGGGGTTGTACTCGCACTCCTTGTCCCCTATCTTTATACACCTGGGGTGAGGAATACAAGTAAGTTTGTTCATTGAGGACACGCTGCATTAGGGTGAATCCGAACTTCATGTGTCCATGCAGCTGTCGCTTCAAAGCATGACAGTTCAAGTAGGTATGACCGTGTTACGATTCAGCCGACGAACTGGCTATGACACGTTTATTTTAAAGCATAGGATTTAATGAAACGGTTGAACTCAAAGACGCAGTGGGTATCACTCACCTGCCCTTCTTGATGGTCTCTCTCCCCAGCAGTGGGCCCAGAACAGGGTCAACAGTTTCCTCTAGATTCTCGATCAGAACAACTTCTCCAGCAGACAGAGCTCTCTCGATGGAGTCCAGATAACTGGGACATATGGAGAGGTTTACAGACCAGTGAATTGGACATCTTACAGCCACCAGAAGTGCCTTTAAACCGTTCAATCTGTAAAATAAATTTTATGGGCTTTCTGCACTGTGCTGGTTGGACTGTATCCTGCACTAATGGCCAACATAGTGCAATGACGGGGGCATTTCAATGAGGAACAATTCAAATTTACACTGTTACAGCAATTCATCAGACCAGGAAGTGATTCTGAGTAAAGTTAACACTCTGCCTAATAGAACCGGCAATTATGGGCACTATTACAATTGTTAACAACACATAACACACTCTGTCCAGAAACTATTTCCGGAAAAGCTTCCACCGTGTGACTCACCCTCTCTGTCCAATACGAATGACACGTAGATCCTCTCCATATTTGTTTTTGATCCACTTGATACCCTGCAGCTGGGGGTCCACCATGAGGGGCCAGCGCTGACAGGAAGTGAGTATGGTGGCGTTCTCTGTGGACATCCTGTCAGCCGGTAGGCCCTCATTCTGCCACGCCGCAATGTCAGCGTTGTCCATCAGCATGGTCAGTGGGTCCAGGTCAGAGGTCACTGGGATGGGCACCTGGGAGAGCGAGCAGATGCTATGGTCATCTTTTATCTAGAATACAGTCTAGCTGGGGACCCCAACAAAGAGGGCATGTCCCCAATTTGCAGGCCTCAGTGTTTCATGGGAGGGAGCTTTCTTGATTTGAGAATTCACAATCATCTATACCAGTGTTTTCCAATCCTGGTCCCCCTTCGGGACCCAAAGGGGTGCACATCTTTGTTTTTGCCCAAGCACTCCCACACCTGATTCAAATTAAAGACTTGATGATAGGTTGATTACGTCAATCAAGTGTATAAGTGGTAGGGCAACATTTAAAACAGGTGTGTGAGTGCTAAGGCAAAAACAAAAATGTGCACCCCTTTGGGTCCCGAGGACCAGGATTGGGAAACACTGATATATACCAATCTAAAACGACAGATAAAACAAAAATTGAGGTTACATATAAATTACCCAATCACTTGGGTAACTACACAATAATGTGTGTGTGTGTGTGTGTGTGTGTGTGTGTGCATGTACAGTGGATATAAAAAGTCTGCACACCCCTGTTAAAATGCCAGGTTCTTGTGATGTAAAACAATGACACAAAGATAAATCATGTCAGAACTTTTTCCACCTTTAATGTGACCTATAAGGTGAACAATTCAATTGAAGAACAAACTGAAATCTTTGAAAATAAATAAAAAATAAAAAACTCAAAAACAACCTGGTTGCATAAGTGTGCACACCCTTAAACTAATACTTTGTTGAAGCACCTTTTGATTTTATTACAGCACTCAGTCTTTTTGGGTAGGAGTCTATTAGCATGGCACATCTTGACGTGGCAATATTTGCCCACTCTTCTTTGCAAAAGCGTTCCAAATCTGTCAGATTGCGAGGACATCTCCTGTGCACAGCCCTCT
>JACXGI010015981.1:0-16278 GCA_016801175.1 Esox masquinongy | reverse complement strand
TCAGTCTGGGAAGTTGGAGACTCAATCCTCCATGTTCAGTCTGGGAAGTTGGAGACTCAATCCTCCATGTTCAGTCTGGGAAGTTGGAGACTCAATCCTCCATGTTCAGTCTGGGAAGTTGGAGACTCAATCCTCCATGTTCAGTCTGGGAAGTTGGAGACTCAATCCTCCATGTTCAGTCTGGGAAGTTGGAGACTCACTCCTCCATGGTCAGTCTGGAAAGTTGGAGACTCACTCCTCCATGTTGTGAAGTTGGAGACTGACTCCCCATGTTCAGGTCAGCTGCTGTGTCCAAATAGTCTCTCTGGTGTTTTTGCTCTGTCAGCCAGTCTGTAAATGGCCTTTGACTCACAGTTTGCTCAGCCTTCAGCTTTCAGGCAGAGCAGGTTACTAAGAGCCAAACAGCCAGCTAATGGAATAGATGATGGTGACACGCTAGGCGATCAGGCTCCAATACACATCGATTTTTTGCACATTTGCAGGCTTCCTCAGTTTATGCAAATACCAAGGCACAACAAACTTTCACACTTGTGTATTTTCACACAATCCTAAATCATGTATTTGCATAGTCACGGACACTACATTCATCCTCACCTGGTTAGGCCTACGTCTTGTCAGCCCAGAAGCC
This sequence comes from Esox masquinongy, assembly GCA_016801175.1. NCBI lineage: Eukaryota > Metazoa > Chordata > Actinopteri > Esociformes > Esocidae > Esox > Esox masquinongy. The sequence goes on along the minus strand of JACXGI010015981.1, from coordinate 15,650 downwards.
ACTCACTAACACACTGTCATGATGGGCAATCATTTATAAAGGTCCAACGCACTTTATTGACTAATTTCCAAATCAATACTTTAAAAGTGTTGTACTGATAATTAACACATTTATTACACGGTCTGCTTCCATGAGAGCAGCATTGCTGTACCCAGACAATGGAGACAAAGACCCAACAAGCTGTTTCTCATCTCTGTATGAACTGCAGCCAATCCCTGTTTGGAACTGGTGTGCAAACTGACAAAAATCCTCTTCCCCTTTCATGTGGTTTATCTGTTCACACAGTAGGCTGATAGGTGCCGTGGTTGGCTTTTAGGTGTCTAATCTCTCTGTTATCGCTTGCTTAAATTGAAGACGAATGGTTGTATGCAATACTCCTACACACTTTACTCTCTAAGACTCACACACTCATTATTTTTAATGAGGTACTTATTACTTCTCTCAGGCTATTGTAGGATATCACTGTTTCCCAGATATTTCAGAGATTAGTGAAAGGCAGGCTTGAGGAAATACTTCCACAAATTTACTTCATATTGAGTCAGGAAAGAATGAGCAGCCTTGTTTTGAGCCCCTGTGCAGATTCTTCAGTCTGTGCCTGTGTGAGGTTGGGGATGATTAGAATGATTCAGGTCAGATTCCTCACAGATGATCATCCGGAGATGAAAGGTGGCCATTGCCGCTCCTCTGTGATTCATCCTAGATGAGGTCAGGGCCTTGCAGAACATCTCTGAGATGTGCTGCGTTGCACCAAGTTCACGGCCAACAACAGGCTGATCTGAAGCAGAAAATGAGAGAGAGAGGGAGAGAGCACAAGAGGCTTATGAGACTCCTTTAACTAGTGGATAATCACCACGGCGTTCTCATTGGATAATCACCACGGTGTTCTCATTGGATAATCACCACGGTGTTCTCATTATCACTGACCACATTAAGGGGATGGCCCTCCCTCAAGGCCGCAAAACCAATTCTTACTGTCACTTAATCAATTCAGTTTAGTCGGTCTGATTGCTTTGGGTTCTGTGAAGCTCTGTGTGTCAGTTTATTTGTGTTTAATCTGTTCAGCTGAGTTGCCTCAGACCTACACAAGACACAGAAGGTGATTCAAGATGACTAAACAGTCATTCCCACAGCTCACCCCTGAAATCCATATCAACTTCTGCCAGTTGAACATGATCCACTATGAGAGACTCAGTTCCCAGCTGCATCTGCCACACATCACAGCCTGCTACATAACACACAGCTTTGGTTCTCCAGTCAGAGGCCGACACTGAAGTCTTACCCATAAACCCCTGGGGAAGCCAACCCTCTCCTCTCCTCTAACCCCCTGGATGAGCCAACCCTGTACCCTCTCCTCTAACCCCCTGGATGAGCCAACCCTGTACCCTCTCTAACCCCCTGGGGAACCCTGTTTTTTCCCGGCCTATATATTGTGGATCATCAGTGGCGTCTGTACACTGCTGCTGATAGTGGATAGATTAAAAATTGCCCATGTGTTGCTGTATCCAGTCACCCTGTCAGAGCCAGATATCCCTGCTGAGTGTAGTTTGGATGGTTTTGTTGTGGCCCAGTTGGTTGGAACGTGGTGGTTCCGTATAGGCAGAAACAGCTGAGAAGCTGGGTTAAACTCTGTGAAGAGTCAAAGTCAGATCGGTGTATATTTCCAGGCATACGGGTGTTTTTGTCTCTCAAATTAGAATGTTTATGTGGGGCGGGGGAGGAGAGGGGGAGGGAGAAAGGAATAAAAGGAGAGTGGGTTAGGGAGGGAGGGAGGTGGAGAAGTAAGAGTGGAAATAGGGGAGGGGGGAAATAGAATCCATGTTTTTAATAATCTGAAACATAATATGCCATCTGGAATTGTTATACTGCTTTGAATCCTTCTGAGATTAATTCCAAGTCTTATTTACAGTGTGGGTAGTCTGGATTACAGCGTGGGTAGTCTGGATTACAGTGTGGGTAGTCTGCATTACAGTGTGGGTGGTCTGGATTACAGTGTGGGTGGTCTGGATTACAGTGTGGGTGGTCTGGATTACAGTGTGGGTGGTCTGGATTACAGTGTGGGTGGTCTGGATTACAGTGTGGGTAGTCTGGATTACAGTGTGGGTAGTCTGGATTACAGTGTGGGTAGTCTGGATTACAGTGTGGGTAGTCTGGATTACAGTGTGGGTAGTCTGCATTACAGTGTGGGTAGTCTGGATTACAGTGTGGGTAGTCTGGATTACAGTGTGGGTAGTCTGGATTACAGTGTGGGTAGTCTGCATTACAGTGTGGGTAGTCTGGATTACAGTGTGGGTAGTCTGCATTACAGTGTGGGTGGTCTGAATTACAGTGTGGGTAGTCTGGATTACAGTGTGGGTGGTCTGAATTACAGTGTGGGTGGTCTGGATTACATACGGAACCAGCAGGATGCTCAGGGCTTTATGTGAAGGACACTTACACTGGCTTTGCATGTAAATTTGTGTGTTTGTCAGGATTTACTGCCAGCAGATTCAGCACTGTAAAGCCTTTGGGCCCTGAAGACCTGCTGTCTTGACCCTCTCTGACAATACACTCTCTGTATTCAGCTGTGTCTCACTGGCCTACTTCTCAGTGGTGACAACCAACCAGCATAGTGGACTTTAGGGGAAACTGTGAAAAAATAACCTCATATGGAAACGGCCTGTCTGGCATCGATATGAGTCTATAGTGGCATTTATATGAGAAAATGTATTCTAGTATCAAAGCTAACAAGAAAACACAAATGGAATAATTTTGGTCATGAAGCTAGTCTTGTTTATGGCCATTGCCTGGGAACATGGTACTAACAACTGGCGTGATCTGTCTGATTGAACATATTGCAGAAGACCTTGCCTGAAGGCTGGACTTTGTTGAAACCTGACGTGAAATATTAAATTTGTATCAACAGTATAAAATATCTCCTGTCCGGTTTGAACTCTTGAATTTCGTAATGAGCAACATAAAAACACTGGTGGTGTTATGAAAGAATGCAATTGCTTTACAGTAAATACAAACTGGAGAGAAGCCTAAAAACTGCTGTTGTTTTCTTATGGATCTGCCGAGAGCTTCAGCGTATCAAATATAAATGAAATCCCTGCTGTCTCCAACCCTGCACACTGCCCCTGCCTTGTTAAATCATGATATTTGATTTGTTCTCCCAAAAGGCGTAAATATGTTCTCCCAAAAGGCGTCTTGGTTCCAAGACAGGAACTGCAACTGCATTGGTGGAGCTGTCTGCAGTGCTGTCTGCAGTGCTGTCTGCAGTGCTGCCTGGTGAAAGAAGCCTTCTGTTACCTAGTGGAGCATGGGGACTGTGGACTCACTGTCTGCCTGGGTTGGTGTGTTGATCAGCTGGATATGGAAAAGGTTGACAACGGGAGAGAAACTGGGATAGTGAGAGAGAACCGGGAGAAAGTGAGACGGAGAGAGAGCTGGCACACTCAATCGAACTAACAAAGACAGGAGATCCTTTTGTTTGGCTAAAAATCAAAAAGGAGGCTATCTCCACCGATCAAAATGTATTTCTGTGTGCTACCTATCTACCCCCTCTAGAATCTCTATACTACAAGGAAGAGAGCTTCTCCATTCTAGAAGAGGAGATCAGTAACTATCAAGCCCAGGGAAGTGTACTGATCTGTGGGGATCTAAATGCTAGAACCGGAGAAGATACACACACCTTAGACACACAGGGGGACAAACAAATATCAACCTTCCTCTCCCTTCACATCCTCCCGGAAGGAACTTTGACAAAATCAAAAACAAAAATGGGAGAGAACTACTGCAGCTCCGTCGAACGCTGGGTCTGTACATAGTTAATGGAAGACTGTGAGGGGACTCCTTTGGCCGTTATACATACAGCTCACCTCTTGGCAGTAGTACTGTTGACTATGTAATCACAGACCTTGATCCAGTATCTCTCAGAGCATTCACAGTCAGCCCACTAACACCACTATCAGACCATAGCAAAATCACTGCAAATCTTAAAAGGGCAGAAACAAACCATAAAGCTGAAAGGCCCCATAAACTACACAAGGCTAATCCACCATACAGACTAATGATAGTCTCAAAAACTACCAAAGAGCAATTAACAATGAACAGATTCAAATCCTCCTAGACAATTTTTTGGCCCACACATATCCTCACAACAAAAATGGAGTTAATCTGGCTGTACAAAACATAAATAAAATATTTGACAAATTGGCATCATTATCCGATTTAAAAAAGACACCTAAATACAGTAAAAAGATAAACAACCACAAATGGTTTGATCATGAGTGCAAATCTATATGGAAAAAAACTCAGAAATCTATCCAACCTAAAACACAGAGAACCAGACAACCAAGATCTGCGCAAGCATTACTGGGATACGCTAAAGGAATACAAACAGACTCTCAGAACAAAACAAGAAAAACACATCAAACATTAACTAACTGAAATGGAAGAATCTATTGATTCAAACTATTTCTGGCAAAATTGGAACTCTCTAAACAAACCTGATCGAGATGAGCTGGCTATACAAAATGGTGACATATGGAAGAACCACTTTGAAGAACTATATAGAAACATAACAATGAATTCAAAACAAAAAAATTTACCAACAACTCCAAAAACTTGAATCTGCCATCAAAGATAACCAGAATCCAATAGATTTCACAATAACAGAAACTGAAATATTAGAAAAAATACAGGCCCTTAAACTCAAAAAAGTTTGCGGTACAGATGGGATATTAAACGAAATGATAAAATACACAGATCATAAATTCAACATTGCCATACTTAAACTTTTTAACAAAATCCTGAGTGTTGGCTATTTCCCAGACATCTGGAGCCAAGGACTAATAAAACCAATTTTTAAGAACGGAGACAAATTTGATCCCAACAACTACCGAGGCCTTTGTGTCAACAGCAACCTGGGCAAACCATTCTGTGCCATTATAAACAACAGATTAATGCATTATCTTAGTGAACGCAATGTCCTGAGCAATAGTCAGATTGGATTCCTACCAAATCACCGAACCTCAGACCATATATATACCCTTCTCACCCTCATCGATAAACACGTAAATCAAAACAAAACAACGATTTTCTCCTGCTTCATAGATTTTGAAAAAGCATTTGACTCAATTTGGCATGAATGAATTTTTCTAAAACTATTTGAGAGTGGGGTAGGGGGAAAAACATATGATATTATCAAATCAATGTACACAAATAACAAATGTGCAGTCAAAATTGGAGATAAACACACAGAATTATTTTCTCAAGGATGTGGTGTTAAACAAGGAAACAACTTTAAGCTTAAGCCTATTTAACAGATACATCAATGAACTGACTCTAATGCTTGAACAATCAACAGCTCCAGGACTCACTCTAAACGACACAGAAATAAAATGCCTCCTGTATGCAGATGATCTGGTTCTGCTGTCACCAACAGAAGAGGGCCTACAGCATCATTTAGATACACTACATCAGTTCTGTCAGACCTGGGCACTGACAGTCAACCTAAAAAAGACAAAGATCATGATATTTCAAAAAAGATCCAGATGTCAAGAAAACAGATATACCCCACTCACATATAACACACACGCCTACACATATTTGGGACTAAAAATTAGCTCCACAGGGAATTTTAACCTGGCTGTGAATGAACTGAGGGATAAAGCAAGGAGAGCTTTTTATGCCATTAAAAGAAGTATCAACTTAGACATACCAACTAGGATCTGGTTCAAAATATTCAAATCTATAATTGAACCAATTGCACTATATGGCAGTGAAGTGTGGGGCCCGCTTACAAAACAAGAATTTGATAATGGGACAAACACCCAATTGAAAGCCTGCATGCAGAACTCTGTAAGAGCATCCTGAGAGTCCAGAGAAAAACCCCAAACAACGCATGCAGAGCAGACCTAGGCCGATTCCCCCTTTTGATTAATATACAAAAAAGAACCACCAAATTCTATAATCATTTAAAAACAAGCCAACCCCACTCCTACCACTACAAAGCCCTCCAATGCCAGGAGGAAACCATAGAGAAGAGCCCCCTTAGCCAACTGATTCTGAAACTACATTCACAAACCAATACCAACCCAATAAAACATCAGGACAGCACTCAGACAATCTGGCCCAACCAAATTATTATAAAACAAAAGGAAAATTATATCACCTATTGGAAAAACACCACAAAAAATCAAAGCAAACTTCAATGCTATTTGGCCCTAAACAGACAGTATACAGTAGCAGACTATCTGACCACTGTGACTGATAGAAAACTTAGAAAAACACTGACTACGTACAGACTCAGTGAACACAACCTGACCATAGAAACAGGTCGTCACAGACAGAACTGGCTGCCCAGAGAGGACAGGTTGTGTTCCCTCTACCCTGAGAGGACAGATTGTGTTCCCTCTACCCTGAGAGGACAGGTTGTGTTCCCTCTACCCAGAGAGGACAGGTTGTGTTCCCTCTACCCAGAGAGGACAGGTTGTGTTCCCTCTACCCAGAGAGGACAGGTTGTGTTCCCTCTACCCAGAGAGGACAGGTTGTGTTCCCTCTACCCAGAGAGGACAGGTTGTGTTCCCTCTACCCAGAGAGGACAGGTTGTGTTCCCTCTACCCAGAGAGGACAGGGGGAGGGGGAGGGAGACTGACTGAGAGGGATGCATCGCAGGGATAATATAACCAGGACAACCAGGAAGTTGCCAATTTAAAAAGACAAAACACAACCCAAAAGCATTTCCTTCATCATTCCATGCCGGGCTGTTTTGTTTGGCTCCATTCCAGCACATCTCATCTTGGTCTCATCTTGGTTCGTTTGGATTCTGTCGGATAGAAATTAAGATCTGTTTCCTATTCAGGGTGTCCTTTATCGTCCAGGACATCCATTGATTAACCACCTAATGATTTAAATGTGGTTGGAGTTACACAACCTTGTTAAACCATCCGTTCTGTACAGTAGATCACTGTCAATGCTGTCAGGTCAATGCTGGGGTCTGTTGTGGATTGACACACAGTAGGCCTGTTGCTGTGGCAGACAGAGGATGGCGATTAATGACAAATCCTCTCTATGAATCTGATGTGTAATTCTATAACCAGGAGTCTCAGGGCCCAGACAGATGCTAATTACTGCCGTTGCTTTTATTTTTCTCCCACAGAAATGGCAAACATTAAACATTACATATTTCCTGAGGCTTGTTATTTACATTGCTGAACAATGGCCAGGCTAAAAAATTAACTAGCCTTGATTTTGCATGAAATACCTCACATTTCCTATATACTGCCTCCAACTGTACACTGCCTTTTGAATACAGTTAACAACATCCTGTTTTGTTACCTAAAGCCTGTACATACACTAACTACTAACATCAGCCTATTGCACTGGTGTGCTGTGTATGTCCTCAAACTGGTTCATCATCTGTTTTCTTACACAAAGACTCAGTGTGAGAGAATCCCACGGACAGTATGTGTTCTGCTAGCAGACCACTGGCGACCCAACACACAGTCATCTAACTGGCACTTTGTGTCAGGCAGACATGTTCCACATGTTGGTGACAACAGCCTTTTGTTTGTCCAGAGACCAGAAAAACATTACCCAGCCACCAGACTAAACACTCACAATAATACTGTTAACAGTGAATTTCACCCAGTCATGTTTGTATTTCCTGCTGTGGGAGTAGCCTGACATTAAGATCCAAGGGAGTATTCCTCCAGCAGTATGTTGAGACACCAACTACTCAGCACATTGAAGGCCAAGCCTGCTGCTGCTTCTCCTCTCTTCCAGTGGGCTCAGGAAGCTGGCGCCTCATTGGTTGGACATTTGGATACCATGGAGCATGTCAGGGACATGGAGAGAGAGATCGATCTCAGGCCTTCCTGAAACCACATCCTCCAGCCCGTCGCCATTGAACACTGTTCTCTCACCATTTGCTTCTTGTTCAGTGTGAGTTGTTTCCCTGCATCCTGCCTTTTGTACAGACCACTCTGTTCTCACCACAATGGCTGACCGAGACTATGGAGCCACTCGCTCGTTGGAAGTATTCACACAGCACACAGATCAATGAGAGGGATTTTTTTCTTTCCATTGATATTGTGCCTGGTTACTTGCCTGTCGGATCACTGTCCGCCCGGCAGCTGCTGCTGTAATTATCTGTCAAATGAGTTAATGTGATGCAACCCACCAGCCTCCACTTTCTGTGACCATCCACTGGGATATAACAGCACCTTTAGGCAACTAATGATGCATCACACAGGGTTGTCTGGTTTCTGGAAGAGCATTAGGTGCGATGTGGAAGAGCTGACAGATCAACTGATCTCCCGTCACACAGGTTCTGTCCTCAATGTCTGCCGCTTAGAACCAGACCCATTTGAAAACTTGTCCCTGATGTCTGTGTTGCTCATTGGCAGTAAGTTGAATGGGCTTTGAAAGTGCTGTTGAAACCATCTGCAGGGCCGTGCTGCAGGTGACCCGGGACCCATCCAAACTGTTCAGGGAGTTGTCCACGTCTGAGTCAAACACAAAAACAGAAACGATGAGCCGGCTGAGAGCCCAGATTACACTAGTTTTACTCTGCATTGGCTGCTTGTGAATGTGAGAATGGACATGCTTTTATCCTGTCTCCTCTGTCTCTCTGTGTGTCTTTCTCTCTGTCTTTGTGTCTCTGTCTCTCTCTCTCTCTGTCTCTCTCTCTCTCTCTCTGTCTCTCTCTCTCTCTCTCTCTCTCTCTGTGTCTCTCTCTCTCTCTGTGTGTCTCTCGCTCTCTCTCTCTGTGTCTCGTCTCCTCCTGACAGCACCTGGCCCAGTGTTCTTGGTTGAGACATGCAGATTAATCCCGGAAATCCTTGGTCCTGGGAATCTTAATTTAGAACCAAAACACAAAAGCCCTGCAGTGGAGAACAATAGATTGGATGCTCATTAGGTTGGAACAATCCGGGGCTTTCTGAAAAGTTATGGGATCAGTTCTCCTGGATCCAACACTTCACACTGTTCATTTGCTTAGGATAAAAGTGTCTGCTAAATAATGAATGACTTCTTTCAAAAATTGCCACAGTACTGCTTTGATAATGTCTCTAAATGTAAATGATGAAACTCACAGCCATGCGAGAGATGGTTGAAGTCAGAGCAATGGCATGTTTCATCCTCCCTCTTAATGCCTCAACCAATGACGTCCTGTGATGCATGGGTCCTCAGTGTGTGGGGTCAAGTGGGCGGTGCCATTCTCCCAGCACTGGGTGTGGCCAAGTGGGCAGTGCCATTCTCCCAGCACTGGGTTTGGCCAAGTGGGCGGTGTCTCTGAGAGCAAAAGCAGGGCTACACTCTGGCAGATGGAAGCTCTCTCGGGCTCCTCTGAGAAATGACACTGTTTGATGATGAATTTGCTCACAGGAACAGTTCTTTCTGGAACTCCACCGGGCACAGACAGAAACATACAGTACAATACACATGCATTATGCAATACACACGCGATGACGTACTTGTGTACACACACACACACACACACACACACACACACACACACATACTTACAAACTTGGGCACACACATGCACCCAGGTTTAGGAGGGGATTTGCAGAGTGCCATATGTTGATTTTTGGACTGATAACATTTTTCAGGGACCAAGTGGGGGTTTCTATGCAGTGACCCAGGAAGGCTGTCTTTTGTCCAGTGCAGTTTGATGATTTCTGAACCTTAATGCTCTGCTGGTCCTATCAGCTGTCATCCTGTTAACAACTCTGTAAACAAAGGCTGCATCCTAAATGCCATCCTAGTCCCTTCAGTTAACTTCTTTGCGTAATGTCTCTGAAAGGTGAAAGACTATTGGTTAATGGACGGCAGACTAACCATGTAACTGTGTTTCTTCTCCTTTTACAGGTGAGCCTCGTAAGTTTGACCCGACCTTCAGAGGACCCATCCAGGACAGGTCTGTACACACTGGTCAACACCAAAAGTCCTGCCTGTTTCCTGTCAGCTGAAGAAGCATCCGCCCTGATTATGGGCATCGTAGTTATCTTGTCAGTCTGACGCAGGATGTCACTGCTGAGCCCCCGTCCTCCCATAATTAAATGATTGACCTCACTGTTTCATAAGCTAGTTTGCTCGTCCATCTAGGTGTTGACAGATTGATCACTGGTCTGTCAGTATTAATAGATGGCTTGGCTGAGTACTGTCTGGCTGCTCTCTGCTACGTCACACCGATCAATGGCTCTTATTCAAACACACCCAGGACGCACACAAACCAGTAACACTAACTCACATTAGAAATATTTTTCTTTTACAGCAGACAGCTATCACCTACAAACGAATGTATGATGGTGTTTTGTGGACTGTGTCTTAGGCTCCTACGTGGTTGGTTAAGAAGCGTTCCAGTTCTCTGGCCTTTCTACGTGGAACAGTTACAAAAAGTCCCCGATTCGAATTTCCTGGTTTGAGGCTTCCATTATAATGGAAGTGGACGGTCTTGCGTGGTCCCAACAAACAAAGGCAGATGTCCAAAGTTTGGGAACATCTCACTCAAAAAACTAAAGATAACCTCTTTGTATGTCGCTACTGCTCGATTGAACGGGACAGCTATTGACGAGAGCATCCATTAGCAGATAAATCAGAATCAGATATGCTGAGGTTACTGTAGTAGGTTTCAGTTTAGCTACGTTAGCGATGTGTGTTAGCTAGGTAGCTAGCTGCAGCCTACATGCGCAACTTTAGCAAAGACATGTCTCTACTCATAGATGCTTTCTCGTTCCCTACTAAACCTTGGCCTTGCATGAGCAATGAAAGTATATTTCACGTAATATTCTTAGCATGTGGGGTTTGTTTTAATTACAACACAAACGGAAATTGTAATTTATTCATTAAGCGCGAAGTGTAATGCAGTGCAGTTTTACTTTTATCCAGCAAATCGAAAATTTTATTTTTTAAACGAGTTATTAATTTAGTTAGATGAGTCACATTTTCAGTGAGTCACATCTAACTACATCCTTGTTGTTCTGTAGACATTTTCCTGATTTCCTTTTCAGTGGCTCAACCTAGTTCAACCTAGTTAACAGGACTGTTCAGGTACCAGCATACTGCCCATAGCCTGCTTTGTTCTACTGTTGATACCAAAGGAGAATAGATCTATTGGAGAATAGATACTGTATATTCAAGAGCAGTTTCACAGGCTGGTGGGAAAGCATGTTCAAGCCCTCCCGAGCCTCTTTATCTCGCAGTCTGCCGCTCGTTTCAGTACTACAGCTGTGTGCACTAAGTGAAGGCACTTTGATGTTTCTCTGGCTTAGAGACGTTTTTAATGAGAACTGGGAGAGAAATGACTCTCTGGTGGTCTTTTTTTTTCTTCACTGAAGTTCGCTGCTGTAATATCTGTATGTGTGGGTATTGAATAGTCCTGCAGAGAAGACAGAAAATGGACACTATTGTTGATCTCTGATGGACTAATTCCACTCTATGTTCTGCTGCTGTATGTGGGGTACAGAAGGCGTGTGTGTGTGTGTGTGTGTGTGTGTGTGTGTGTGTGTGTGTGTGTGTGTGTGTGTGTGTGTGTGTGTGTGAATAATTCATTCATTCAGTAGTTTTGACAGTCAATAGTGGAGCGCTCACCGTTTGGTCAATGCTTGAGGCACGTCCGTAGAATGAAACCTTGACACTTTAATGCGAAAGGTTGAAAAAACTTTGAGAACCCTGCGGCTTTAACCTGCCGTTTGCCCTCCGGACCATAAGAGAGTTCCCCGTGTGTTGGGCTTCATTCCCCATGAACCTCTTCATTCCCCATGAACCTCTTCATTCCCCATGAACCGCTTCATTCCCCATGAACCTCTTCATTCCCCATGAACCGCTTCATTCCCCATGAACCGCTTCATTCCCCATGAACCGCTTCATTCCCCATGAACCGCTTCATTCCCCATGAACCGCTTCATTCCCCATGAACCGCTTCATTCCCCATGAACCTCTTCATTCCCCATGAACCGCTTCATTCCCCATGAACCGCTTCATTCCCCATGAACCGCTTCATTCCCCATGAACCGCTCCATCCTCCAACCGCTTCATTCCCCCCAAACAGCTCCACCCTCCCTCGAACCGCTCCTCCCCCAACTGCTACATTGTCATCATGTGGGGACAGGCGGCCCACCAGATTGAATGGCGTCCTTATTGTTCTGTGGCAGCATTGTCCTGTCATAACCACGTCAGCCACGACAGCTATGGGTCCCCAAGTGGAGTCAGCATTCTGAATTCACCTCTCGGTCGCTCACATGGTTCTGACAGGAATATCGGCCAGTTCTCACTGCCTCAGAGGAAACGCGCACACACACACCCCCACCCAGCAAGGGAAAAGTAAATCGTTCCAGCCGACAGCCTTTGGTTCAGATACGGGAGGAGATCTAAGACTTTGGTGGTAGGCCTGGTCTGGAATCAGAATGAGTGAAGACTAGGACTGGGATCTGGCTTTGGACCACATTTGCAGTCAGTCTGCGTTTGCTACTCAGAGATAAGAGAGAGAGAGCTTTTTTCCATTCTCTGGCAGCTTCTTGTCAGTGTTCACCTTTGAATGACTCAAAAGGTGATTTTGTATTGGCTTTCAAGTGCTAGCTTTCACTTTGCTTTAATGAGGCACTCTGTAGGCCCTGGGAGGTTGATGTAGGCCTTGAGAGGTTGATGTAGGCCCTGGGAGGGTGATGTAGGTGAGCTTGACATCTCAGTGAGGCAGTAAAGAGGTGGCAGATGTTCTGCTTCATGGCTCCCACCCCCTGGATCTCATTGACTAATCACCTTGGGTTTCTAGCTGGCCAGTTGTCCTCCACACTACCCGATCTAACTCGTAATCCACACGGGGAGATTTTTTCCTCACTGTGGCAACTTTAACAGCTCTTTTTCCCCGCTTCAAATTATATTTACGGAAATGAGTCCCTGATCTCTGTAATAGGGTGTTTAATGTTACAGGTAGCAGTGCCTCTGTCCTAACAGGTCCAGTTTCCACTGAGTCACATCAGCTCCAACAGGAATGTCATTGGTCTGAATGTGAGACGGGAGACCATTTCTGCCTCTGCTCCCTTTGTCCGGGTGTGTTTGGGAAATATGGCTTCATATTTAGTCTCTGTTCCATAACCTTTGCGTTATAGACCCGTGTGATTTCTTGAATCTGTGGCTTCAAATGTGATTTACGTTCAGGAGATTTGTGGGTAATGGTGTGTGACGGGGTGATGCTGATCTGGGCAGATGATCTATGGGTCAGCCTTTAGCTGTAAGGGCGTACGGTCAATGTAATTTGGGGAGATATCGCAAAATTTGACATTGGCAATTATTTGTCTCCAGACTATAGAATTCAGATTGGTAATAATATTGTTGTTTAACTCATCAGTGACAAATCACTTTTACTATAGATAGGGGAAGAAATCTTAATGTTAAACTAAACAACCACCAGTTTTACATAACAGCTCGTTAGCAGAGAATTTAAATGCAGTGGCAGTTACTGAGCACTGTTGATGTAGGGCCATAAACATTATACATAATTGCAACAGCGATGCTGCTAAACATTCCAAGATCATTTGTGATGCAAAGCTTAAACTTTGCAGCAGCCTTTAAATTATTTTAAGAGACACACTTGATAATCGAAAATGTTTTTAAATGTGTGTTTGTATGTGTATATGCCTTCCTTACAGTGTATCTTTAAGTTGTTCTCTATGCAAGTAGTCAGTCCTTTTTTACATTTATCACACAGAAATCGATTTGGTCGAAGCCCCTCTGCTGTTTCATCACAAAATGGCGCAGGGAGGCTGAGACCTCCAGTCGTGCTTATGTGGCTGTATGTACCGTTGTACCACGCAGCATACAGAACAAGCTGTTACCTCTGAAGATCTCCACGGTAGATCTGCTTTAAAACGCCTGCAGGCTTCAGCCTCTACTTGAAACAGGCTCTAATCCTCTCAGTGAAACAGGAAAGTGTTTCTGCCTACGAGTCAGAAAACCTTAAGGTCTCAGGTTTGGGTGTGTAGATCCTCACACCTTTTGCAGGAAGTGCTCTGTAGGGTAGAGGATTGTCTGGAGTTTGCCTTGCTCTATTTGAAGAGCTGAAGATGTGGAAGGTTTTTGAAGAGGTGCCATGTGGGATTGATAGCAAGGGTGAGAATCTAAACATCTAATACTGTGGTTTATGTGGAGAGGGTTTGAGGGGGTTTGAACATGTCTCATTTTAAATTCAGTAAATATTATTTTCCCCCTCTTTGTTCAAATGCCACCTTGTGTCTTAGGAGCCCATGTACAAGCTTACTGTCAATGATGTACAAGCAGAATGATTGGAAGATATGCAAAGAAAACAGTATTAAAGAAAAAGTATATAAGAGCAGTGTATTTGGCCATGAATGTCTGAGGTTCATCGAGATTCACGAGCAATCTGATCTCTGCCATCTACTGGCCAGGTTGTGGAGCTGCTTCTATGCGATCGTACAGAAACCAAAATGATTCAACTAAACGAATAAATGTTACTTAACTAAAAATATCCTTCATATGGCTTAAAAGTAATTACATTTATTTGACAATTCTTAATGTAGCAAGAGATTGCAAAGCTATACTGCTGTCAATTTAACATTTGTTTGTCAGATTTAAGACTTTTGGGTTTGTTGTGTCTTTTATCTACATCCCGAATCTATTCTTCTGGAGGTATCAAGATAAAATTCCCAATCACTGCCTTTTAAATTAAAACTGCAAAAATAACAGACCTGATTAAAGGTCCGATTGAATGAGCATATCCTTACTGTACCTTTTCCCAGAGGATAAGTGTCTAGGTTTGAAGAGAAAAAACACTTCCAACAATCCCATCCAATTGCTGAAATCTGGTCAGTTAACCCTGGACATGTTCCCTGTCTTCCTCCCTGTCTTACTCCCTGTCTACTTCCTGTCTTCCTCCCTGTCTTCCTCCCTGTCTTCCTCCCTGTCTTCCTCCCTGTCTTCCTCCCTGTCTTCCTCCCTGTCTTCCTCCCTGTCTACTTCCTGTCTTCCTCCCTGTCTACTTCCTGTCTTCTCCAGGGGCTGCACAGATGTGGTTTGCTGTGTTCTGTTTGTTGTCGTCATCCTTGGCTACATCGCTCTTGGCACAGTGGGTGAGTTCTGATTTCCTCTGACATAGTGGTTTTACAGCAACACAGCCACCCTGATGTACTACGTACTTTGTTTGTGATCCCACCTTACTCACTCAATAAAACATTCATTTTAAGGATCCTTTAGGGATTCTTGGATCATAATGTCGGAGAACCCAATCTCTATCTAAAATGGAATTTTAAATAACTTATTTTGTTTTTTGTCCTTATTTGGTAGTGGAGGACTTCCTCCCATGTCTCTAATTGACAGATTTTCAGTGTTTTGAGATGAGCAACAGAGCCTATGATTGTGGGAAGTGTGTGGGAGGTTGAAATGTGAGCACTTGAATTTCCCCAGAGAAGCGCTGCTTAATGAGTGGGACTTAGCAACATGAAATATAACCAAGTGTTACTTTCTGTTTTCTGTATTTTATTCCTGTATGGCATCTGCTTAGTCTGTGAATGTAATGTGTTGATTGGGGATTTGACCCTGTTCTCTTAGGATGGGTGACATGTTCTGACCAGCCAGTTTGTGTAATGAGGGAAGATCGTCAGACTAAGCAGTAACAGAGTGTGTTCCCTTCCAGAGATTGGAACCAATCA
>JACXGI010015980.1:0-16632 GCA_016801175.1 Esox masquinongy | reverse complement strand
TGTGTGTGTGTGTGTGTGTGTGTGTGTGTGTGTGTGTGTGTGTGTGTGTGTGTGTGTGTGTGTGTGAACACCTTTACGTGTCAATAAAGTTGATTGATGATTATTGACCCTATAGTTAGTTCTCCAATCGTTCTAGGTATTCCTGTCTTCGTTCTAATGCTCTATGTAATTCTGAGTCTAGAGTGGTTGTCAGTGAGCTGATTTGGAGCCAGCCAGTCAGCCAGCCAGTCAGTACTGGTGAGGTGTGGTGCCTGTAGGTGTGCGGTTCTCCTCTCCGTCTTGTCGTGACAGGAACGGCATTAAGGGCTCCGAGGCAGCGGTGACGAACAGCGACAGGCCCAGTCCAGCCCCAACCATGCCCCCTCTCCCCCAGGCACACCGCATCAGAGAGAGAGAGAGAGAGATGGATGACACATTCTCTCTCTCTCTCACACGCACGCGCGCACGCGCACGCACACTGCGTGGGACTGAGGCGGGTGGAGGGGTGAAGGAGGCCTTTGACCTCCTTCAGCCGTGGGATGTTAACAGCAGGAAGGTTTTTTTTTGTGCTGTTTGTTTTTTGGTTTGATTCCGTACATCTTGTGACTGTTTTGCGTTGGTTGAGAAGAGAAAAGGATCCCGGATTATTTTTGACTTCAACTCAGAAAGCTATGCAGTTCTGTACAACGTTGGGGAAATGTCGTTGATATGTTCACCTAGCGTTCACATCCCTCAGTGTTCTTGGAACAAAACATAAAAAAAACGGCCCGCAGGAAACCTTTAATTTCACTCTGATTTTGTAACAGGAAGTGACAGCCACAAAATTAACTATCAGACAATCATAACACACCTTTGAGTTCCTTGCTCACTGACTTCCGTCTCTCTTGTAGTCGTGCTAGATAGACTGAGGCAGGCGCCCTCATCTCCCCTTCCTATCGCTCACTCCTCGCACGGGAACGGTCCTCTGAAGTCACCTTTTGAAAAGACAGAACGACAGGGAGGGGAGGGAGTAAAAGAACCCAGCAAATGTTTGAAGGTATTTTTTTCTCCACTGGCTTCTCTCACTCTCTCTTCTCTTTTAAGCCAATTAAGTGGGTATTTTAGGGTAGATTTACAGTATAAGTTTAACATCAGCACCCTTTAATGTTGAAAAGCATCTCTCTCTCCTCCCTCCCTCCCTGACACCGGAAGCCCGCTAGCATTGAAATGTCTTCACACGTTAGAAATTGAATCAAACCGCATCAATTGGGACACACACTTTCTCTCCCTCCTCTTTCACTCCTTTTCTCTCTTGCCTCTCTTTCTTTCGTGACTCACGAATGTAAGTAGGGAGCTGATTGACTGCAGTGCTGCATTAATTTAAGTGTTTTTCTTTACACATTACATCATGGGCAAAATTTTAGCTAATTAGAAACATTGCTACAACTTGCTATACTGCTTTTTAAAACATCTAGGGCCAGTTTCACAGACGTGGATTAAGCCTGGTTTAGGACTAAAACAGCAAGCTCCGTGAAGTTTTCTACAGAACTTGATTTTTTTAATCCTAGACTAGGCTTAATCAGTGTCTGTGAAACCGGCCCATAATGCCAAACTAAAACCTTTCCAGGCATTTTTAGTATCTAGCTTTTTACAAACTAGCGTCCATTTTTATGCAATGTCATGCAGCAATATGATTCCTGATTAGCTTATTTCAGTCAGTTGTCTGTGGCTACATTTTTAATGAATCATCCATTTTAAAGGGAGATTTGGGACTCTTTAGCGTCCAACTTGAAATGTGTTTCTGGTAATCATGTTTGGTTCAATAGTTCCCATAGATATGTTTTCCACTATAAAAGTGTTTTCTTTTCAGAAAGTTATCTGTAGCACATTAGTCAAATTGTGAGGAGCTCATCTAGACGTAGGTTTACTCATGTTTCATTCACACACACACACACACACACACACACACACACACACACACACAGACCCACAGACAGACCCAGAGACACACTGGAGTGATGTTATTATCCTTCTCGTCTGTTCCTGGCTGCTGTGAAATGAGTTTGTCCCAACTCCATTAAAGCCAGCGCCAGCCTCTACCTATTTGCATGTGAGCCTCTTCACTCCCCTGAAACAAGAAATCACCTCCGCCGCCTCCTCATCTCCTCCGCTCCTTTGTGCCCTCCCATCGGAACCGCGATAAACGGACACATGACATTTCATGGAGAGCAAAACGTCGCCCGCTAAAGTGCCGGGTAGAGTGAGGGACAGAATGTCTCCCTCTCCATCTCTCTTTCTCACTTACTCCTCTCTTGCGCTCTTCTCTCCATCCCTCTCTCTCTTTCGTCAGTGGCAGGGAGGGGATATTGCAAATGACACCGGCAAATCAGCGGTAAATGGGTGGTAATTTGATTGACATCTGGATGGCTGTCGCAAGGCGAGCAGTGAAGCGCGGGCCGTCGCTTTGAGACCGCCAGCGAAACGGCGAGGAACATTTTCCTCGCTGTACAAGAAAAGAGGCAGCTTTCCGCTAAATCACTTTTTGTCCGCCGGGGCCTCACCGTCCCCTCCACATCGCCGTCCTTCCCTCTCCAACCTCTGCCAGATTCTAATTGGGTGCGTCCTTCCTCTCTCGTGCAATTTGGTCATTACCGCCACCAGCAGAGGCTCATTGAAACACGGCTGCATTACTAAATATGCGCTTCCCTAATGCCTTAACCCTTCGATCACTCACCCTGCACTAAAACGTACAGTCACATACGGTGTATATATGCATTGTATTCACATAAACATGCATCGCTTTTTATTTTTGTTTGTTAGTTTTTGGTGTTGATGAGAGAGGAAATGACTTGCCGTTGACAACTCATTTGAATGTCTCACTGGTTTCAGGGAAATGTAACACGTCATTAGCCTAATGCCCTTATGTGGCTGTACTCAAGGCGGGTGACAAGGTCTGTGTCTCGGTGAAAAATTGCCCAGAAAGAATTTAACTTCCGTATTAAATCAAATTTCGATGACGGAGGACGAAACTGGAAAATGGAGGCAGTCACATTCATTCTAACCCTGTTGTTTTTTTTTCGTTTGCTTTCATGGTTTCTGTGGGTTTCCAACATCCCCTTGACCCTTTCCACTCGGGTGTCTCTCTCCAAAGGTAAGAGTCTTTGTGTTTCTTGGTTTTCCGTTCTCTCTACACACAGGTAGCTACCATCGGTACGTTGAACACTCATCCCTGTGACCTTCACACACTGGTTGGTTAGCCCTTCCTACACACTCACTGGTACTAACTCATTTCAGATCCTGTTGGCTGGATCTTAACATCTCCTCCAACGGTGACCTCCCCTCCGTTAAATGTCTCCCTCTGTGCACTTCGGAAGACACCTCCTTCGGTTTTACATTCGCCAATGACTAGGACAAATTGCACACTCGTTCCACCTCGTTCCGTCCGACATGAACTAAGTTGATCAATGCACCTGCTGAATCCATCAAACCTGTGTATATTTGTCTCACTGAATTCATTATGACGTTGCTTAATCCTTCCTATCTACGGTATTTCTTTTTTTTTTTCCTGATTTTATTTTGTTCTGTGTATTACCATCTTGCAATTGAATGACTTTGGCCTGGCCCAGTCCTCATTGAAAATGAGAATTGTTTTTCAGTAAAGTAACGGTTCATATTAATTATGTGCATAGTATGGTTCACCTCCACTGGTCTGACTACTGTTAGCATCTAAGCTAAGCTAAAGTTGGCTAGCAGTCACTGTGAACTGTTTGTCATGAGCTCAAGACACAGTCAAAGCATGATTAGTCTCTCTCTCTCTCTCTCTCTCTCCTTATATATATATATATATATATATATATATACACACACATACTGTATGTATATAATGTACCTTCTCTATCTGTCATGCATTCTATCTCTGTATCTGTCTGTCTACCTGTCTGTCTGCCTATGTGTCTGTCTATTTCTCTCTGTCTCACACACACCCTCTCCTCCCATTCCCCATCTCCTTCTCCCTCCTCTTCTCTCCCTCCCTCTGCTTGTGTTTCCTTCATTGAAGTGGGATAGTGCCAACAGCAATGCCCAGGGCTTGCGAATGAAGCACCCAGGGCAATGGAGGGCTAATGTCATAGCGTGTCAGCTGAACTCCACATACAGTGGGAGACTGAGACAGTGCGCTGAGAAGATGTCAGGCTTGATCTGCGTGTCTGTGTGCATTTCTACGTGAATCAGACGTGGTTCTGGTTGGTTCTGAAGGGAATGTGGCTGGTGGACGTGTCTGTGTGTTGTGGGTGGGTCTGGGAACCGTTCAGCCCATTGTACTGATATGTATTTACCTCTACAGCTTGAACACACACACTTCTGTTCAGAGGCATTCATTGCAGGCTTGGCATGTAAGGACAACGTCCTCTCTGCCTGCCTGTCTGTCTGTATTCTGATTGTCCTACGTTCTCACACACACACACACACACACACACCGGTGGGCTCTTTGGATGACTCCTGGCAAGGCCGTTCCATTAGTAGAGCTTACACTCACAGCACCCACGTGTCAGGAATGGAGGGTCTGTGTGTGTTTGTGTATGTATATGTGTGTGTGTGTCCTGGCCCCCTGTCTGAGCCAATCAGATAGTCCCATGTGCCCCAGAGGAGCTTGGGAAGGGAAGAAGTGGGGGCTGTTCTGCCCTGGGGCCAAACCTGGACTGCAAAGGGGGTAAACAACTCTACACACATACTGACACACACACACACACATACTGACACACACACACACACACACACACACACACACACACGCAGACACATGCAGACACACAAGTACTAACTAGCAGAAGAGCTTGTGGAGCAATACAGTGCATCTCTGTCACAAGGATAGCCAATGGGCATTTGCCTGGAAGACAGCTTGTCCACAACACGTAAGAACAGAGAACGAAATCACGGACGAAAACACTCCTCTCACACACACATGCACCAACACACACACACACACACACACACACCTTCCTCTTCTATTAAAGACATAGTTGGCAGTGAAACCAGAGTGGCAATTCAAGGGATATAGCAAAGCCCAGGTCGGCATGCATTATGTCCCATCTGCCCGTCTGGGGCTGTGTTGTATGGGGAGACAGTGGTTAAACAGACAAAGGGAACAGACATGGTCTCCTGGCCAGTCCATTAGTTAGTTCCCACACACGCGTTTCTGTGGATGGACAGACGCAGGCAGGCAGAGGTGGGCTGAAGAAGCAGCAGTTTCCTAATGGGTTCTCAGACGTAATTACCATCTCCTCTGTTCCCATCCCCTCATCCACTTGGACAGGACATAACCTGTCTCCCTGCCTGCCTGTCTCTGGGTCTGTCTGTCTGCCTGTCTCTGGGTCTGTCTGCCTGTCTCTGGGTCTGTCTGTCTGTCTCTGGTTCTGTCTGTCTCTGGGCCTGTCTGTCTGTCTGTCTCTGGGCCTGTCTGTCTGTCTGTCTCTGGGCCTGTCTGTCTGTCTCTGGGCCTGTCTGTCTGTCTCTGGGTCTGTCTGTGTGTGATGAGATGTGTCACCTGGATGAGAGGCTGAGATTTCTATTTTGATCTTAAATCCCTTTTTGTCTCTGTCACTTTTACTCTCCCTCCTTTTCTCTCTGTGTTTCTGTCTTTCTTACACTGACACTGTTCATGACGCTGTTGTTGGAAGTGTGGTAGCGTCAGGGCTCATGTTGAAGGTAGCCTGTTTTGGTTTCACATGGTCCCCTTTCTCTCTCTGCGTGCATGCAGGTGCGTGTGTGTGCGCGTGCATGTGTGTGCGCGTGCGATGATAATGAGTCTCTCAGATATCGATAGTTTGAGACGCCACCTTCCGAGGTAGCGTATTCCACATTTTTGATAGAGCCCTCCTGGAGTTTTGCAAGTGTGAAGATAATTGTCTGAATTGTATCAAGTTTCTATGCAGAGCACATCCATATTGCTCAATTTACCTGCAATTGTCAGCCACAATCCTGTGTGTAAATTAAAAACGCTATGAAAACTCAAAATAAGTCTATATAGCGTTTTATACTCTCATAATGTAAACAAGCCCTACTTTTCCTCACTCTCCTCCCAGCTCTCTTCCCTCTAACTCTCTTCTCCCTCTCTGTCAAAGTCAAGGAAGCCATTATGTCAAATCAAAAACACAGTGAAAACATTGGGCTCACTAAAAACTAAACTTCATAGTAAACGTTTGTTTTCGATTCTTTTGGAGTAACAGAGCCAAAAGAAGGAAAAATTCTTCATAGTCCCAATATTTATAGAGGCCACAGTGTTTTGGATGCATCAACTACTAGCTACAATGCTAAAGGCCACTAACTGCAAGTTACTGTGGATAAGAGGGTCTGCTAAATGACTAAAATGTAAATTGACCTAGCTAAAGCTTGCCAAAGAGCCACTTTACTTGTTTAAGTTATTTTTAAGTGTAGTGCAGTTGATTTGCGACAATGTTTAGCAGGACATTAACACAAGATTTAAAATCCAATTATAATCCCGAATGTGAAACTCTTTAACAACATGTACGCAAATGGAGTCTATTGGTTGTTGTTTCTGGACCGCTATGAGAACTCCCTTTGTTCTGCCACCAACATGGCCAGCAACACTCTGGTGCGACAGAAAGGACCATATCTGCTGTAAACTAGTGTGTGTGCGCGTGTGTGGTTGTTGAGTGAGACGGCAGGCAGGATTAAGACAGAGAAACAGTTTATTTATCTCACACACAAACTTGGAAAGGCTTTCAGATAAGGCGTAATATGTGGCCCCTCATGTGTTTTCCTTACGTACTTCAGCTATTTTGTGAGCGCTGTGACACAGGTTTCTCCACCACATTTCCACAAGGCGTGGGCAAACATCAAACCTTTAGAGGTACGCTGTCTACACCTACAGAGCATTCAAGCACGCCGACTGCTTGTCACACTCACTTACTCCGGAGAGGACAATTTAGTTGTTTTGGGTAGTTTGGTGCAATCTGGCTCTTTAGAGCTAAATGTTTTTTCTAAGCAGAGATTCCGGCATAATGAATCAAGAAATTCTCACATGACTGAAAATTTCCACAACGCACACTCACATATATCAACGTGATTCGTACGTGTATGTGTGTGCGCGTGCGCGCATGCGGGAATGCACGCGTCCATAGTACACTAGTCCAGGATTCTCAGGAATCTCAACCATTGGTGACTTCAACTTGGACTCTGTCTCGCTTTTTCAACCTCAGGAGACTTGGTCTTGAACTTGTATTTGCTTGAACAACTTTTAGTGAAGTTAAAATAGGTTGGCTATGATAAGAGGGTATAATATTAGCAGAGTTCTGTTTTGCAGTGGGAAAAGCCCACCGCACACAGTCCATCAGGTGGGTCTTGGGCAGACAGACCAGCAGACAGACACAGGCAGACAGACACAGGCAGACAGACACAGGCAGACAGAGACACAGGCAGACAGAGACACAGGCAGACAGAGACACAGGCAGACAGAGACACAGGCAGACAGACCAGCAGACAGAGACACAGGCAGACAGACCAGCAGACAGAGACACAGGCAGACAGACCAGCAGACAGAGACACAGGCAGACAGACGAGCAGAGAGAGACACAGGCAGACAGACCAGCAGACAGAGACACAGGCAGACAGAGACACAGGCAGACAGACAAGCAGTCAGAGACACAGGCAGGCAGACCAGCAGACAGAGAGACAGGCAGAGACACAGACAGACCAGTAGATAGACCAGCAGACAGAAACACAGACAGCCAGACAGTTCAATAACTAGCCTACAGTACTTGTGTACATAAAAAATAATTATTTAGTTCAGTTGGAAAACAACTTGTTTTTTATACAATTGGAGCTGGGGTCCATTAATGTATTTATTCTGCTAAACAAAACATTTTAGTTGCTAAGTTTATTTTGGTCAAATTCAAGTAGTTCCCTGTTCCTTCCAGTTGTGTTCATCTTGACAAAACGGTTTACCACTAAATGGTTTTGTTTGGCGAAATGAATATATTCCTGGTAACTTAACCACTGGAGGAAGCCTGTAAGACAACATTTGGTGGCACAGAAAAATAGGAAAATGGGTAACGAACCATTTAATCACAAAATGTCTGTTGCCATTCAACTATATTCTACTGGATAAATATAATCATTTTAAGTTAATGTGAGCCCCGTGCCTCAGACTCTGATACCAGAACTCGGCCATAGGGAAATGGGACCTTGACATTTACTGACTAAGACTCGACTCTGATTCGAGGTTTCGTGACTCGACTGTGTGTGTGTGTGTGTGTGTGTGTGTGTGTGTGTGTGTGTGTGTGTGTGTGTGTGTGTGTGTGTGTGTGTGTGTGTGTGTGTGTGTGTGTGTGTGTGTGTGTGTGTGTGTGT
This sequence comes from Esox masquinongy, assembly GCA_016801175.1. Taxonomy (NCBI): domain Eukaryota; kingdom Metazoa; phylum Chordata; class Actinopteri; order Esociformes; family Esocidae; genus Esox; species Esox masquinongy. The sequence continues at coordinate 8,307 of JACXGI010015980.1, read as the reverse complement.
GTGTGTGTGTGTGTGTGTGTGTGTGTGTGTGTGTGTGTGTGTGTGTGTGTGTGTGTGTGTGTGTGTGTGTACACACTACGCGCGATTAACACATGGCCGCGGTCTCGCCCCCCCCTCTTCTTCTTCTGTACCCTCCGTGCTCCCTGTTGGGGCGACAGGTTATGTGAGTCATGCAGGGTAACGCCTGAATGTGTATTTACAAACACCGAGTGTCAGAGTTGAGCTGTGGTCGGCCGCCCGGGGCCGAGGGTGATTGTGTTTACATGCGTGTGTTTATATGCGTGTTTATTTAATAAGTCTGTATGTGGCCGCTACACTTGTTCACACCCCCATTAAGGCACCCCCCTCTCCTGTTGTCTCTCTCTGTATTTCTTTCCTGTTTTGTCTCTCTCCGTGTCTCTATCCCTTCTTTCGTCTCTCCTCTCAACAGTTAATTTGTTTAGCTTAGCTTGTTTTCTTGTTGTCCTTTGAGCGATTGTGTGTGAGCCAGCCAGCGCTCCACAATTACTGTACATACACACGCCGAAAGCCTTCCTATAAACTCTAGGCTTGGGGTTTTCAGTGTATTTGTTTAATGTAGGGGTGTTTGTGAACTCTAGCATGTTTTTGGGGCTTTTTGTTTATCTGCTTGACCACACACACACACACACATACACACACACACAGATGCTATATATTATAAGGAGATTACATTATACAGTTATTGTATTAGAAGGACACTGCTGTAAACTTCAAAATACTTTACAAACATTAGATAATACAGTAACTTTATTGGCAGTACACTGTTGTAAACTTCAAAATACTTTACAAACATTAGATAATACAGTAACTTTATTGGCAGTACACTGTTGTAAACTTCAAAATACTTTACAAACATTAGATAATACAGTAACTTTATTGGCAGTACACTGTTGTAAACTTCCAAGCACTTAGAGTACAAGGCTAATAACACCATTACGTTACACGACGAAGAAAATAAAAAATATTATTTTCCTTTTTCAGTGTGAATCGTTTTATTGCGACTGTGTTATTATAGTTTGGATCGACACATTCTGCAAACGATGTGATTTAGTTAAGCTATCGCTGAAAAATAACACCACACTTCATTAAATTAAATATAGGCCTGCCTGTATTTTTGCCAACTGATCAAGCAGAGCAAAAAGCACCCTTATAAAATGCACCAGTAAAAAGCGGACATGCGATGCCTGGTACATGTTTTAATAGTTCAGAAAAGGAAAGCTATTGTCCATAAAAATCAGTGTGGTCCTGCTATTGACTCTAGGTGGGCGGTCCTTATCCTAGACGTTTTCCACCTATTAAAGCACAGCCAGGCACCTCCGTCAAAGGTTGTCAGGAAAATGGGCCTCATTTATTGCACCGCCGGTGTGCTCACGGAATGTGTTTGATACTTGACTTTATAATGGTGTGATTTGTGTTGCCTGAATAACACTGCAGTTGTTCACTGTGCGTCCCTGCATTCGGCACCGGGGTGGTTGGTGTGTGGTTGAGGGAGGACTTTACTGCTGAATCTTTCTCGCTCTCTCTTTGCTGCTCTCTTTTGGCCGTGTTCTCTCTTTCTCACGCGTAGGCCTACACGCAGGCGTGCGTGCGCGCACACTCCTGATGTGTCCCCTCCTTTGGCGGAACTGTCCCATGGGATAAAACCATCAGACGCAAGGCTCTCTCTTTGATCAGATCCTTTCAGATGGACCGAGTCAGCAGATAGAGAGAGAGAGAGAAACATGGAGGGAGAGAGGAGGAGGAGGAGGAGGAGGAGGAGGAGGAGGAGGAGGGACAGATAAAGAAGAGTGGGATACTCATTCGAGAGAGAGGGAGTAAATGGCTCCAGCAGGGCTTTGTGGTCCCCAGTTCTCCTGGTGTGTGCGTGTGTGTGTGCTGATTGAAGAGAAACCTCTCCAGTGCTGTGTCAGTCTCTGTGGCCTCTGCATCGTTAGGTCTACATGGAGCCCTGCATCATGTGGATGGGGAACGCTAACATACGCCGTAGTCTGCAGTGACTCTGGAGAAAGACACTCCCAGCACCCTGATTGAGGGGTGGGTTGGGGAACGCATCCGGTTCCGGGCAGCGAGTGTTAATCTGACCAGCTTCCAGGCCTTCATTTATTTTTAACAATGTTTTCCTAGAATTCTATTCCTTTTTTTAACAGGTGGAATCCATGTTTATGTGAGTTTTTCCAGACAATATTACTACTGGACTGCTTTCCCTGACTGTCCCACCCACAGGGACTGATTGACAGACATCCTGCCCTCTTCCCTGACTGTCCCACCCACAGGGACTGATTGACAGACATCCTGCCCTCTTCCCTGACTGTCCCACCCACAGGGACTGATTGACAGACATCCAAACAGGTCAGCGTAGGTCAGTGGCAAAGATGTACTTCAGAGGGGTCAAAGCCTTTCAGACTGGGAAGAAAGGGGTGCAGCAATGCAACCTGTTAATTGTAATGTATTACATGTACATCAAACAACATGATGAATGTTTTATATGCCGTACACACGTGTCAAAGGAAAACTAGGGTTTGATTTCACAGACACAGGTTAAGCCTAGTTTGGGCTCTTTTTTTGGGATCCTAGACTAGGGTTTATTTGTCTGTGAAATCACCCTGATCTGTTTTAATATTGACCATCTCAACACCATAACTAATCCCAGAAGAGGATGGGGATATACACTGGTGAGGCTTTGATTTGTGACCCTATAGCCAATTAGTCACGCAGTTAAATAGTTGCTCAGGTGGGAACAGTTTTCGAATACTGTATATACATTTGTGTGTGAGAGAAAAATGCCCACACCAGTTACTTCATCCCTTTAAGTGGCTGGGAACTCCTCTCGGCACCTGTTCAGCCTACCGTGCTCTCCGTCTCAACAAGCACCAGTCACGTTAACGCTGTTGAACCACTCTCAGGATCCTGCGCCGTAAAACACACACGCACGCACACACACACACCCTGCCCATGGAGTCACATTGGAGTAAGTTCCTACTCAATTCCACTCCCCTTGAAGCCCGTTTAATGCAGCTTGGCTCCCTGGCTCCCCAGTGTAAGTCTATATTAGTCTATATGGTGATGACAGGGGTTTTGCATCTGGTAAAATGGCAGTTCTCTGTTATAAATGGCAGAGTTCATCTCCTGGTAAATGAATAAGAGCAACATTTACTGAAGAACGTTCTCTCGCTCAAATATTTACTACCTAGCAGTTTGCCATTTTTTTTTTTTTTTTTGGAAAACCCCCCTCGGTCGCGCGTGCGCACAGTGTGGTGAGTGTTTTCTTCTGGCCGGGCAGAGAGCTGACCCTCCCTCAGCCCTTATCCTGTTGGGTGGGGGGAATGAGTACATTTACTTTAAAACGGGCATATCAGCCTCCAAGACGTCTGTCATTTTCTAACGGGTGTCTCTTCCCTTGCGTCAAACCCTGGGTGCGGACCGTACCTGTTTGGATACCGTAGTTGTTTTTGCAGGTGGACCAGCGTGAGCAGGTGGCCAACAGGAGTGCCTCAGGAAGTCGCATGAAAATGTCCTGGCTGACGTTGTTTGTGAGAGGTAACACGCGATAGAAGGTAGAGGGCAAATCGGCCCCAGTCCAGAGATCATGGGCTACTAGATGAACAGGGATTATACTGGTTGTAATCAGCGTCGTTCTGTTACTATACCAGTACAGCCCTGTGTTCCTTACTGCTAAACATGGAATCACCCCCCCCCACACCCCCATCATGCGTTACGCTTGACTGTGTCTCACCACCGAAGGGACTGGCGTGCTGACCAAGCATCTGCTTTTCACATTCACAGCCCTGATTACTGGTGTGTGTGTGTGTGTGTGTGTGTGTGTGTGTGTGTGTGTGTGTGTGTGTGTGTGTGTGTGTGTGTGTGTGTGTGTGTGTGTGTGTGTGTGTGTGTGTGTGTGTGTGTGTGTGTGTGTGTGTGTGTGTGTGTGTGTGTGTGGTTGGGACAGTAGTAGTAGTGTGTGTTTGAGTGTGTGTGTAGTTGGAGCAGCATTGTTAGTGTGTGTGTGTTTTTGTGTGTGTGTATGGTTGGAGCAGCTGTGTGTGTTAGTGTAGAGGGAAGGCCATGTGTGGTCCTGCTGGTCTTGGGACGAGGCACGGTGGACCAGCACCACTTAGATCCATGTGATCACCCACTGGCTTCATATACACTGTCCCACAATGGTCTCTTTATTACAGACCTCCAGTCATGGACTCATGCAGCTGTGGACTCTAAGGAGAGGTCCTTCTGACAGGTCCAGAATGGGGAGACCAGGCTGGGGTTTACCGTCCTATCCCCATCCAAACCATCCTATCCCCCATCCAAACCATCCTATCCCCCATCCAAACCATCCTATCCCCATCCAAACCATCCTATCCCCATCAAAACCATCCTATCCCCATCAAAACCATCCTATCCCCATCAAAACCATTATATCCCCATCCAAACCGTCATATCCCTATCCATTCCATCCTATCCCCATCCATACCATCATATCCCCATCCATACCATCATATCCCCATGCAAAAAGCATTTTATAACCATCCTGTCTCCATATGACCATCCTGTCTCCATATAACCATCCTGTCTCCATATAACCATCCTATCCCCATATAACCATCCTGTCTCCATATAACCATCCTGTCTCCATATGACCATCCTGTCTCCATATGACCATCCTATCCCCATATAACCATCCTGTCTCCATATAACCATCCTGTCTCCATATAACCATCCTATCCCCATATAACCATCCTGTCTCCATATAAACAGCCTATCCCCATATAAACATCCTGTCCCCATATGACCATCCTGTCTCCATACAACCATCCTGTTCCCATATAACTGTTAGATCTACAATAGCCATTAGGCTAATAGTTGTTCATGTAGGTTTGTACAGGTGAAAGCATGAATCAGGGTGAGAGGCTTCTTCGATGTAACCATCCTGTCTCCATGCTCTAACCATCCTATCCTCATCTTACCTTCATATAACTATGTACAGGTGACGCGTTGAAGAACACAGGGCTGTTTGGTTACAGGGTTATATGCAAATCTCTGGTGCACCGTGTGTGTGTGTGTGTGTGTGTGTGTGTGTGTGTGTGTGTGTGTGTGTGTGTGTGTGTGTGTGTGTGTGTGTGTGTGCGTGTGTGTGTGCGTGTGCGTGTGCGTGTGCGTGTGCGTGTGCGCGTACGCGTACACGTGCGTGTGAATACGTGCATGCACGGTAAATTTGGAGGTCATTGCCTGCTCCAGTTCTGTAGCCCCTTCAGGCACTCAGTGGGCACAGTTAGCATGCGGAAATGAAGGCGTTTTTGGGAGGTCCCCATATCATGCAGTTCTGAAGAGGCTTTACAGAGAGGTGTGTGTGTTGCATAGTCCTACTCTGTTTTTTTATCCTCCGCTTCAGTGAATGTACACGAACTGGTCGATATTGTTCGAGGTCCCATTACAATGTCATCCTAAATAGTCATCAGCATCCCTCTCTACTCAATCACCAGATGATCCAAAGAAACCCAAACTACGTTGGCAGCCGGTGCCGAAAGTATTTAGGCTTTGCTAATGTATTTTCTGTGGGAGAAGACTTGAAAGAGCCTATGAGTAGGTTTGGGTGTGCCTAGGCCCAGTTTCTGAATACAAAGAAGTGCCGAGTGATGACGGCCAGAGTTGACACATAGTTAAAAGACACTCTCGCGCTTACACAATCACACAGATTTATATCACGCACACACACACACACACACACACACACACACACCGTTGACACGTAAAAACCTCTAGAAACACACAACACTTGTACTGTTCATCTGTGTTCGTACACAAAGACATGACTCCTCTAAACTTGGCCCGTGACCGGGTCACACATTCCCCTCCTGTGGGTTTTAGCGGGAGCCTGTGTGTCAGCAGAAGGACCCAAGATTGTGTTGCCCTTGTCGTTTGGGCCAGTGCCTGGCCCGCGTGGCAGTAACCTTGATTTGCTCTTTCTGTTTGTGAATTCCGGGCGCTTCTGAGAGGACCACACTGTCCCCGGCAAACCATTCTTTGGCATTAGGTGTAAAAACAGATCTGTGGGAAAAGTTGAACTCTAAATTCAGATTTTCTTTCGGGCAGATAAATGCTGGGTAATTGGGCTATTTTACATAACAGCTATTTAGTGGATAGAGCAGTATCAATATTTGCTTTAGCTGTATAAAGCACTTTCGTCATTAATCTGGAATCAGAAATCATCCAAACTATGTGACTTGGTCAGCTGGGACACAGGTGTATGATGTGTACGAATTCCAACATTTATTGCTATCAGATGATGCTATCAAAAGATGTGATTTGTGTTTAGCACGGCACAGGTATTATGTCGTACTTGACTATTATGTTTAGCACCAAGTTTAGATTTAAAGACACACTTCATTCATAGCCGTCCTTATCAAAAGTCCAACTGGTTGTGTTTCTGATCTAGTTGCTGCCTGTTCATTCCTGCTGTCAATGCTAACTGTCCACCCCTCAGAGTCTGGCTCCTCTCTAGGTTTCTTCCTAAGTTTTGATCCTTCTAGGGAGTTTTTGGCTCTCTCTTTGTGGTTTCAGGCTGGGCATCGCAACTTCTGTAAAAAGGGCTTTATACAATCAATAGGATTGATTGATTGACTTCTGATTGGTGTTTCAACCCTGGCTAAATCTCTGATTGGTGCTTTGACCCAGTCTAAGTCAATGATTGGTATGTGCAGCCAGGTTTCGAGGGGCGGGATGTGGCTGTGTCCCCGTCTAAGCCAACATTCTCACTCAGTGATTGTTTAGCCTTCACTGGTGGTTTCGCTGGCTGAGGAATTTCAGGGCTTTAGTAATTTTTTGGTTATGTCTGGTCTCAATCTCTCAATCCTCCCACTCCCAAAGTACTTTATTCCCCTCTAAAATCATACAGTTATTTGTGGTAAAAGCCATCAATGGACTAGTGGTTTTATGGATAGCGCTGTTATTTAATTTTTAAGTACCTACTCTTTTAATAGAAGAAACGGCTTCCATCGCATAACTTAAATATTGTTTCGGCTGAAGGTGAAATGTAATAGCGTTCCTTTGGAAAGTCATTTTCTCATTCCTTTCAGATTATTTATCATTGTAGTTGCTCATCAGCGTTAGAATACCGTGATTCCACATTCCATCTGTTGTCTGTTCCACTTCCTGTCGATCATGGTGGGCCTTCTTGGCGTCAGACTGGCCGTTTTGTCACAACGCTCTAATGATCGGTGCTGAGGCTGGCACTTTTTAAATGACACTCCTCCTCCGCTCGATACTGCCCTGCAGTGTCTCTCCTCTCTTCTCCCTCGCTCCCTTTCCCTCTCCTCTTCTCACTCAACGGCAGAGCTCAAAGCAGTTTCTCCCACACACACACTGTTTTATTGTCATTCTACCTTCCTGTCTCTCTCTCTCTCTCTCTCTCTCTCTCAAATGCAATATGCTTGAATGGCATAAATGGCTAGTCATTGTTGCCAAGGCAATGTGTGACAAATAGAAATTTCCTTTAAACATCAGCGAGAAACAAGAATTGTAGATACATGAATAACATAAGTCAATATAAGAAAAAAAATACACGTGTGTGTGTGTGTGTGTGTGTGTGTGTGTGTGTGTGTGTGTGTATATACAGTGGATATAAAAAGTCTACACACCCCTGTGAAAATGCCAGGTTTTTGTGATGTAAAAGAATGAGACAAAGATAAATCATGTCAGAACTTTTTCCACTTTTAATGTGACCTATAATGTGAACAATTCAATTGAAAAACAAACTGAAATCTTTGAGGGGGAAAAATGAAAAATAAAAAACTTAGAATAACCTGGTTGCATAAGTGTGCACACCCTCTTATAACTGGGGATGTGGCTGTGTTCAGAATTAACCAATCACATTCAAACTCATGTTAAATACAAGTCATTACACACCTGCCATCATTTAAAGTGACTCTGATTAATCACAAATAAAGTTCAGCTGTTCTAGGAGGATTTTCCTGACTTTTTCTTAGTTGCATCTCAGAGCAAAAGCCATGGTCCGCAGAGAGCTTCCCAAGCATCTTTTCATTGTTGAAAGATATCAGTCAGGAGAAGGGTACAAAAGAATTTCCAAAGCATTAGATATACCATGGAACACAGTGAAGACAGTCATCATCAAGTGGAAAAAATATGGCACAACAGAGACATTACCAAGAACTGGACGTCCCTCCAAAATTGATGAAAAGACGAGAAGAAAACTGGTCAGGGAGGCTTCCAAGAGGCCTACAGCAACATTAAAGGAACTGCAGGAATTTCTGGCAAGTACTGGCTGTGTGCTACATG
>JACXGI010015979.1:0-16621 GCA_016801175.1 Esox masquinongy | reverse complement strand
ACCCCTCTGAGCCTGGGTCCTCTCTAGGTTTCTTCCTAAATTTCGGCCTTCTTAGGGAGTTTTTCCTAGCCACTGAAATTCAACACTACTGTTGTTTGCTCCTTGGGGTTTTAAGGCCGGGTGTTTTGTAAAAGCACTTTGTGACAACTGTTGATGTAAAAAGGGCTTTATAAATAAATTTGATTGATTGATTGATAGGACATAAAGAGAATATAGGGATAGTGAATTTCTATAATCCCTGTGAGCGAGTGGTGTTGGGGACGTTGGAAGAGGTCGATAGGAGATTCAATGAGGGAAAGGTGATGTGGTGTGGGGATTTTAATGCATGTAACGAAGTGTGGGGGAGTGTGCGGACAGATGGCAATGGGAGAACGGTGGAGGACTTTATGGGGTGTCGTGGCCTGGTGTGCATGAATGATGGGAGGGGTACCAGGATTGATGTTGTAAGGGGTTCAGAATCGTGTCTGGATCTGATGTTGGTGTCTGCTGTGCTGGCGGGACGGTGTGAGTGGGAGGTGCATCAGGAGACTACAGTAGGTAGTGATCATTATCCAGTTGTTTGTAAATTAGGGTTTGGGGTACATAGACAAGATAGAGTGGTGACGCAAAGATGGTGTTTTTCCCCGGTGAGGGGATGGATGTAGAGTTCTCTATGTATGAATTGGAGAAAGCCTTGGAGAGGTGTAGGAAGATGGCCCTGGTAGAAGACCGGATATGTTATGTAATGTTGAAAAAGTGTCGGGCTGTGTGAGATGAGCAGTATTGGAGCTGTATAATAAGGTGTGGAGGTCTGGGACTGTTCCGACTGGGTGGAAAAGAGTAGTGGTGTTCCCGTTTTTGAAGGACTCTACGAAGGCGGTGAGTTATAGGCCTATAGCATTGACGCCCAATCTGGGTAAACTGATGGAGAAGATGGTGGTGGCTAGGCTGGAGTTTTTTCTGGAGAAGAGGGGTTTGGTGAGGGATGCACAGAGTGGGTTCAGGAGGGGTAGGTCGACTGCAAATGCATTGGTCACGGTTAGCACTGAGATAGCAAAAGCACTGACGTTGAAGGAAGTGATGTGTGTGGCGTATTTTGATGTGGAGAAGGCATATGACACGATGGGGAGAGAGGGCTGTTGATTAAGTTGAGTAGGTTGGGTATAGTAGGTAGGCTGTATAATTGGATTTTGAGTTTTTTGTTTGGAAGGGTGTTCCGGGTGAAGGTTGGGGAGGACCTTTCCAGGGAGTTTGAGGTTGCTAATGGTATGCCGCAGGGGTGTGTGGCCAGCCCAGTGTTGTTTGTGGTGATGATCAATGACATGTTTGGGGCAGTGGGTCCAGGGATGGGGGTGGCTTTGTATGTAGATGATGGGGCAATGTGGAAAAGAGGAAGGAATGTGGACTGGGTAATGAAGAAAATACAGGAAGCAGTTATAGGGGTGGTGTGGTCATTGACTTGGGGGTGCAGAATGTCAGTGGCCAAGTCGTGTTTTATGTTGTATTCTAGGAGAAAGGTTGAAGGGGTGAGATTGTGCCTATATGGGCAGGAATTGGTGCGGATGTCAGAATTTAAGTACCTTGGCATATGGTTTGATGAGAAGTTGACTTGGAGGACCCACATGCAGTATATTGCTGTGAGATGTCGAAGAGCTATGAACCTTATGCGGGCAGTGGTTGGGTATGATTGGGGAGTGGATAGACGTACTCTGGTGTGTATGTATCAGACGCTGATTAGATCAATTTTAGACTATGAGGCGGGATAAACTGGCACTGGCGTACTGGGTCAGATTAAAGGGGAGCGTGAAGGGGCATCCAGCAGTCAAGGCTGTGGATAATTGCTGGGAGCGGGAAGTGGGCAAGGTGAAGGTGTGTGGGTGGGTGATTGGGAAGTTGGTGGAGGAGTATGGATTAAGTGAGAGGGAAGTGGGGCCTACAGTCGCACTGGGTAATGTTCCGCATTGGTTTCCAAAGCCAGGGGTGGATGTCAGTTTGTTAGAGGGAAAGAAGGAGTGGGATGAGGGGTGCATGGGTCGATGTGTGGAAAGGTATGTTGTTGAGGGGTACTACACGTTTCTCCAGATATATACAGATGGGTCAAAGGATCCGGAGAGTGGAAGGGTTGGTGTGGGGGTGTATGTGCCGGACTTTAATGTACAGATGGCTCAGAGAATGACAGACCATGTGTCTGTATACACGGCAGAGATGGTGGCGATGATTCTCGGGTTGAGGTGGGTGGAGGAGGTGAGACCATTGAGAGTAGTGGTGTGTTCCGACTCAGCAGCGGTGTTAGGCAGTTTACGGACTGGAAGGTCAGATAGAGGTGACTTGTTGGTGGAGATGATAGTGTTGTTGTTGGGATTGGAGAGGATGGGTGTGGTGGTTCGGTTCTGCTGGGTGCCGGCTTATGTTGGTGTGGAGGGTAACGAAAGGGCTGATAGGTTGGCTAGGAGTGCGTGTAGGAAGGAGGGGATGGGTGTACAGGTACCGTTAGGACGGGGGGAAATGAAAACATTGATAAAGGGGGTAGGTGTTGACTGTTGGCAGAGGAAGTGGAATGGTAGCAGGAAAGGGAGAGGGTATTATGGGGTGAAGCGGACAGTGAGGGTAGAGGTGAGGGATATGGGGTGTAGGAGAGAAGAGGTGATGTGGCGTCGATTACGGTTAGGGCATACAGGACTGAACGCGTCATTGAAGGTGATAGGTAAGCATGAAACAGGGCTGTGTGATGGGTGTCGAGTGGAGGAAACAGTTGAACATGTAGGTGGCGGTATATGCACCTTCAATGGAAGCGATCAGCCATTAATTTAAGAGAAAAAGAATAAGACGATGTGAACCCTTTGGCTTTCCATACAAATCTGCCATATTTAGCGGCTACATTAACAAAGCGTTGAACTGTCAACAAAGCCTTTCCCAGCAACAAAGTCATACGGCCTAACATCTCTACAGCAAAGTGCGACAAATTTTCGGCAGTGTTCTTTAATATGTACAGGAAGAAGAGAAGAACGGAGCAGGTATGTCGCCTCAACCCAGAGGTGCCAGATTTGTGTCCGTTGTATGTTTATACTTTTGCACATTTGTTGCAGTTTACAAAGTCGAATTCTTTACCATTTTTGTAACAATTGAGAAATTTGCCCAAACATCAGACTTGCCTTGCCTTATGTTTGTAAAGTAAAAACCCGCTTTAATCTTTTTTCTACTTCATTTGATGACTCCATCCTTGTTGTTAGCTAGCTAAATCCCGTGACCCACAGTATATTTTTTGACCACCCAATCCCACCCGCAGCAAGTTAAAACCGGTCGCTCCTGCGAGATTTGTGTTGGGACCTGCCCAGCAGTATTAAATATGACATAACTGCAATGTTCTGTTAGATTTAAGTGTATACACCTAACAACTCAACACCAACACATTTAAAACAATCTACATAACCCCCATCTCGATTAAAATGTATAAATAATTGCCAGCTATAATACCATGACGACTGACTCAAGAGTAGCCTACTGTACATAAGGCAGCGTTTATACCGGTAGTAGCGAGGAAGCACACGTGAGCAGTAACTTTTGTCTTAATAGATGAGAGCAGCTATACATCACTTTCCTTGTCCGAACGACCACGCCCCTTTTTGGGGTACAGCCAGCGCTGTAAAAGTATAGAAGACAACGGCGCAAAATTGGAAACATTACTGGTACCATGCTTAAAATCAATCAAATTTTCAATCAATCAAATTTATTTGTCCTTGTCCATCTGGAGCATGACCAGATGGACAAGGACAGGGACAATGCTGGGGGGGGAGGTCAGCAGAGTGGCAGCTGAAATCGTCCGGTATCGTCTTGATCTGCAACACAACCAGGAGGACTTTGGACACGGACACCAACGAGTCTTTCAAGCCTGGTACTCCGGAGATGTGGGCCAAGACCTCATGTCCTCCTAAGTTTAAAACAGGGCAGGAGACAGGGAAAATTTAGAAAATAAATTCCTTAGATCTAAAAGGATTTATACAAGCTGCTTAATCTGCTAATTTGCTTGTTAGCTCATTTTACCAATAATATTGACGATTGCATTACATTAGCTAGTAGACGACATCAGACTTATCTTAATTATAATGAATGGCTGCTGCTGATCCAAGACTTCATGTCATCCTAAGTTTAAACAGGGCAGGAGACAAGGAAAATGTAGAGAGTGCATTTCTTAGATTTATAAGGATTTACAGTGGAGAAGGAGAACTGACCCTACTCCCCCAGCACAATAATACAGCAGCGTAAGACCTTGGGTCTGAGACAGGGTGGTCCAGTGACACTGTGGCCCTATCCGGGGGAGGCCCCGGACAGGGCCCAACAGGCAGGAAATCAATCCACCCACATTGCCAAGCATCAATCAAAGGGACACCCACCAACCGCAACCACCCTGAATGAGGGCCGAGTATTGCCAGCAGAGTACAGCCCAATTGCACAAGTGCGCAACAAAGAGACAACAACAAGCCAGTGACTCTGCCCCCGAATGGCATTGGAGGGAGGGCATCCCAGTGGCGATGAGAGCCCACCTGGCAAGACAGCAAGGGTGGACAGTATCAAGCCTTTCTGGTCACCTTCACGCCCCTGGGCCAGACTACACTTAATCATCTCATAAAGAGATGAGTTTTTAGTAGACACTTGAAAGTTTGCACTGAGTTTGCATTTCTAACCTTAATTGGCAAACCATTCCACAGTAGTGGAGCTTTATGAGAGAAGGCCCTGCTTCCAGCTGTTTGTTTAGAATTTCTAGGTACAATTAAAAGGCCTGCATCTTGCGATCTATTGTTACGTGTAGGCAGGGTTGGGTAGGATACTTTTTAAATGTAATCCATTACAGTTACAAGTTACCTATCCACATTTGTAATCAGTAACGTAACTTTTTGATTACTCAAACTCAGTAATGTAATCTGATTACTTTGAATTACTTTTGGATTACTTTCATATTAAGAGGCACTGGAAAACAAATAGGAATAGCCTATAACCAACTGAACACCTGTTGCGGGATTAATCAATGTTAGAGTTTACAAAGCTGGCCAAAAACGGAATTCGCATTTTACCTTATGGGTTGTGTAGGCTGCAGTGCCTTTGGAAATGGGTTTCTAAACCATTGCTTTTTACTTCAATATGTTTGGGCTACATCTTTACATTACACGCTAAAGATCTGTCAGATATTCAGTCATTCCAGTTAATCCAATAAACCTCGATCTGCCAGAATCTGAATTTTTATCTGAACATAACCCAAAATCTAATGATGCTTACGCCTGTTCTGTTATTTGTTTTTTTAGCTAATTCTAACCAGTCAGAAACATCGAAGATGCGGCGTAGAGTGTACTGTGAAAGAATAATGCGGAATAGGACTTGCTGTTAGGGAGAGGAAGAGGATCGATTAAGAAAATGAACCCAGAGGACAATGTGATATAGACTAGTGATGATTTGGTGCTGAAAAATAATTCATCTTCTTTTGTTTGAGAAAATTTCAGGTTCCAGAGAGATGTCACAAACTAATCTAGGCCTAATATTACAAACACGTAATGGTTAGAACAACACGCGGCATCACAACAAACTTATTTCAACGCATGAGACAGCGCCATAGGGACTTCCATGAAAAATACTGGCAACGTCTCACATGGAGGGGGGGCGAAGCCCAGAATGTATTGTGATCCTAGCAAAGTCTCTGCTGATAATAATCATAAGCACTGATGACTTTATCAAAATGATTACTCGGTACAAGATGTTTTTCAAAATTGCTGTTGGTTAAGCCGATAATAGGGGGTTCTACGAGATTACTTAGCCAAGATGCGTTTTGGAAATCAAATTGCTTCACACTAACCTATACAAATCTGACTACAGTATTTACCATTTGTTTTTATTCATGGTAGAAGCACACACATCTTAAATACAGGTAGTACCCAGGCAGGTGCAAATCACTCTTAATCAGCGATACCGCCAGATTAAGGATCATGCTCCTTGTGTTTGAATGCGAATTAACTTAACAATGAGAATGAAGTGTATGTTGATGACATAGTTGATCAATGTTGATCACATGCAGCAGGACAAAATCTGTTTTACCTCTAAACTTAGTATTGCAATCTTATTCATGAAATTCCCTTTTTATTTGGAGAGAAACATAATATGAAACATATAATCTGTCTGAATAGGCCTATATGAAATTTAGCTGATTATTTTATAGAACCGTGAAGATTATCCAGCTTCTCATGTAATTCATCAAATGTGTCACAGTAATTAATTATTAGGGAAACAAAATAAAAACGATATCCTTGACTGTTTCATAACTCTTTGATATTAAGTTAGCTTTATGTGTTTCCTGCTTTCATGCCTGTATGTGTTTCCTGCTTTCATGCCTGTTAGTCGCATAACGCAACTCTCCTGCTATCTGCCTTTTGCCAGCCTTTCTTTCTTTTCTTACTTTTTAATTTTCTTTTAATCTTCTTTAAATCTTTTACCTTTGTTTCATTTTTGTTCTATATTTGTTTTAATCATATTTTTACAACGGATCAACCGCTTAGAAGATTTAGTCACCAGCGCGCTGCTCCGTTCGGACTGTGGGTCCTGTCCGGTAGGTGAATCAACAAATGCGAATTCTAACATAGCACAACAGGCTAACCTAATGCTAGAGAGCTCTAAAGATTTCCCTATACTTGATAGAACACAGTCAAAACTGGTGAACAGATCAGAGCAATTTCAGAGCGAGCGACTGAATGAGATGATAACAGTTTGAAATACGTGAGAGTGAACAATTCATTGACTCTGTAGCAGCTACTCTAGGGGTTGAGCTACCAAACGCTGACGGAGAGACACAGAGTATACCTTGGTATACAAGGGATTACTTCAAATCTAGACCACTCTGTCACGGACCTGGCTGACACTCTCCACTGGACATGTGCTAATGCCACTGGATTAACCGCAGAGGCTTTCAAACCAGCCTTCCCCAATGACACATCTTACTGGCACAGCACCGGGGCTAGACCGAAGGCATCAACTCCAATGGGGACTTGGTCTGACGTCGTACGCCGCAGAGGCAAATCCAGCAAGAAATTAAATAAGAGAGCACCAACCCTCAATCCACCACCTGAACTCACACTGCAAAACAGGTATGATCCACTGACTCGGAACAAAATGTGTGTAAATGAACCTAGGGAAGCTAACCACAACACTAGCATTGGGGCTAACCAAAATCCAAGAAATAGCCCTAAAACCACTGATTTAGCCCTAAAACCACTGAGATGAGGGAAAGAAGAACCTTTGCTAACTCCACATCTGATAAACCAGATACTCTGTTATATCAGTTGATTATAACTTGTTTATTATTACAGGGGATTTTAACATCCACATAGATAATAGTACGGACAATAATGCCAAATAACTTTTTGCACTACTTGACACTTTTGATCTCACTCAACATGTGAAAGAGCGTACACACACTCGAGGCCACATTCTAGATCTGGTTCTAGATCTCTAAAGGTCTTGATATTTCCTCTGTCATGGTTAAAGACTTGGCCCTGTCTGATCATTTCTGTGTCTTTTTTGAATCACTTATCACCCCGAATGTCCCAGTAAACTCTGTTTCGGTTAAGAAAAGGTACATTAATGAGAGTACCAATGCTCAGTTTATGGAAGCCATAGCTATCTCTCCAACAATAAGTGCTGAGTCAGTTGATGTACTCCTGGTTAATTTTAATGCCAAAATATTGAATGTCATGGATCGTGTTGCACCGGTAAACGTGTAAAGGTAAAGAAAACTATGAGCAAACAGAAAACACCATGGAGGACCACCATGATGGTAAGCGAATGTAGGAAAGCGGAACATAACTGGAGGAAAACTAAACTTCAAATTCACTATGACACCTATAAACAAAGCCTTGGTAGCTTCAACAATGAATTACGCATGGCCAGACAGCAACATTTATCGGGAATGATCAACAAGAATATCAACAATACTCGTACTCTATTTGTCATGGTCGACAAGCTTACAAACCCAATAAAGCAGATAGCATCAGAACTCATGTCCAATGTGAAATGTAATGATTTGCGTGTTTCTTTAGTGAAAAAATGATAAGTATTAGATGGACCATCAGAACTACACAGTCTAACAAGGACACCGTACCGTCACCACGACCACCAAGACATAACTTGGTTATGTCGCAATTTAATACAATTGATCACAAATCCCTAGAAGAAACAGTTCAACATCTTAAAGCTTCCACATGTTGTCTCGACACACTGCCATCAGACTTTTTTAAAACAATTTTTAACTCTATAACAATGGACCTACAGTAAATAGTTAATAGCTCTCTGCAATCAGGCATTTTCCCAACATCTCTAAAAACTGCTGCCATTAAGTCCTTATTAAATAAGAGAACACTGGATGCATCTATAATGAACAACTATAGACCTGTATCAAATCTCCCTTTTACAGCCAAGATCATTGAGAAGGTTGTCTTCAGTCAACTCAGCAATTTTGTGACCTCAAGCGGTCTCTTAGACAAATTTCAGTCAGGCTTCCGACCTCACCACAGTACTGAAATGGCCCTGATTAAAATTTTAAATGATATACGGCTGAATACTGATTCTGATAAAATAACAGTTCTGGTTCTATTAGATCTCAGTGCAGCATTTGACACTGTAGATCATAGAACACTTATAGATAGGCTGGAAAATTCGGTAGGACTCTCTGGGACAGTGCTTCATTGGTTCAGATCTTATCTAGATGGCCGGAGTTACTTTGTCACCATTGGTAATCATGAATCTGATAGGGTGGCTATGACATGCGGAGTTCCACAGGGATCAGTTCTTGGACCGCTTCTGTTCAATCTCTATATGCTACCTCTGGGTCAAATTCTACAGAACAACAACATTAAGTACCATAGCTATGCCAATGATACTCAAATATATATGGCTCTCGAACCGTATGACAACATCTCAATAGACTCTCTGTGTCACTGTACAGAGCACATAAATACCTGGATGAACCAAAATTGACTACAATTAAACCAAGATAAAACTGAGATTATTGTGTTTGGCAACAAAAATAAAAGAACAAGTACTAGTAAAGAGTTGGATTCTCAGGCCCTTAAAACCAGGGATCAAGTGTGTAATCTTGGTGTTCTGATAGACTCAGACCTCACATTTAACAGTCATATCAAAGCAGTCACCAAAACAGCATTCTATCATCTTAACAATATAGCCAGAATCAAAGGAGGCTTGGTGTCCCAAAAAGACCAAGAGAAGCTCATTCATGCTTTTATCCTTAGTAGGGTTGACTACTGTAATGGCCTCTTAACTGGACTCCCCAAAACGACTGTAAAGCAGCTGCAGCTCATTCAGAATGCTAGATATGCTGCTAGAATGTTAACCAGGACCAAGAGAACAGAGCACATCACTTCTAAATCTTTGCATTGGCTTCCAATCAGTTACAGAATAGATTTTAAATTGGTGCTTTTAGTTTATAAATCTCTGAATGGTTTAGGACCCGAGTAAATTTCTGTAACGGCGGTGTGATGGAGAGGAACCAGGCGCAGGCTGATTGCATTCGATGTAGACTTTTTAATTGAAACAAACACCGAACAGAAAATAAACTGAAATAAAGTAAAGCGCTGACTTCAGCAGCGAGAACGAAAACACTCACCCGTTACGTGTGACATAGCAACAACAATGATCGACAAGTGGGGGGAGCAGAGGAGAAACATTTAAACACATAGTGATGACATAATTGAAACCTGGTGTGAGTGATGATGGGAGACAAGACCATGAATGAGTCCGGGGTGAGTTCGTGGAGTGACGGGAACTGGGAGTGCACGGCACGGTGGCGCTGATCCTCACCGTACCGTGACAATTTCTGATATGTTTGAAGCATATAAACCGAGCCGGGCTCTTAGATCCATGAACACACGTCAGCTAGTAGAGCTCAGAGTCCAAACTAAACATGGAGAAGCCGCATGTAGCAGTTATGCTGTACACAACTGGAATAAACTACCAGAAGATCTCAGACGTGCCCCAAACGTATCAATTTTTAAATCTAGGTTAAAAACACTTCTCTTTTCAGAATCAGAATCAGCTTTATTCGCCAGGTATGTGTACACATACGAGGAATTTGACTCTGGATTATACAGACTCACAATGTGCTTACTCATAAAAGACTTAAACAAAGGACACTCAACAAGAGTCACCGACTGCAATATACAGTACACATAAATACACAAAATAAACCAAACAACAACATAGTAAGACTGGTGAGACCATAGTGCAATGAGCAGGGTATAAAGGGTGCTGGAAATAAATATTATTGTGCAGGTATTATTATTTACATAATGACAGTGGATGTGATTTATATATATAGCAGAGTGCAAACAATGCTGGAATGAATAAATAATTTTTAGTGCAGGTGTAATGTACATGAGGTAGGTGGATATGATATATGCAGTATATATACAGTATGTACAACACTGAATTGCAGGATGACAAAAGAATTAAAAATAAATAAGTAGTAGACAGGTGGATGTTAGGGTCAGAGTTACTGGGTGGTTATACAGGGATTGTGTCTGGCACTAAGTGACTGAAGTTGACTGTTCATCAGAGTGATGGCCTGTGGATAGAAACTGTTCCTGTGTCTGTTTGTTTTGGCGTACAGTGCTCTGTAGCGCCTACCAAGTCCTGGATGGAGGGCAGGTTGGCACCAATGATCTTTTCTGCAGTTCTGACTGTCCGTTGTAGTCTGTTCCTTTCCAGTTTCGTGGCAGATCCAAACCAAACAGTGATGGACGTGCAGAGAACAGACTGGATGATGGCTGTGTAAAAGTGGATCAGTAGCTCCTTGGACAGGTTAAGCTTCTTAAGCTGGCGCAGGAAGTACATGATCTGTTGGGCCTTTTTAATGATGGCATCTGTGTTGGGCTCCCACTTTAGATCCCTGGGAGATAGTGGATCCCAGAAACCTGAAGGATTCCACCACAGACACAGGGTTGTTGAGAATGGTGATGGGGGGCAGAGTCGGGGGGCTCCTCCTGAAGTCCAAAGTCATTTCCACAGTTTTGAGCATGTTAAGCTCCAGGTTGTTCTGAACACACCAGAGGACTAGCTGTTCAACCTCCTGTCTGCAGACAGACTCGTCACCGTCCCGGATGAGGCCGATGACCGTAGTGTCGTCTGCGAACTTCAGTAGTTTGACAGATGGGACTCTAGCTAACAACAGACAATGTTACTGCCAAGAGTTAGCTATCACACATGTGGATAACGTTCCACAAAGAAACACGATTTAGCTTACGTTACGTACCAGTTGATATAAGTTACAAGGAATAAGCACAACATATTCTAACTTGTTGATACACTAAGCAACACAATTTCGCTAATTTAGCTAAAGTTACCTTATCAGTTCAACTGTTGATATCTGAAGAAGCACAAAACATCCGAACTTGAGGATACATGAAGAAACACAAAATAGGAAGCTACCGAACTTGTGGACATACGAAGAAGCACAAGATTTAGGTATTTCATCTCAGGCCAACGCTGTTTTCTTTCACATTATTCACCAAGCTCACTTTCTATAACTTGTTCCACCGCCTTTGGTTTGGAACTTCTGGTCAGCTACCAGTGACTTTGACTAAAGAATTCAAATTTTAATAAAATATTGCAAACAGTCATTGTTTAATACAAAACAGTCATGACGTTCTTACTCAGTAGCCTAACAGCACTTAACGTTAGTTATTTGTAATAACGCAGAACAGACCTCACTTGTAGCTATGTATGTGACTCGGCGTCCAATCATCTTGCGTCAGATGTCGAAATAAATCTTGATCTTCGTCTGTTTCGGGAGTTCATCAAATTGTAGTAAAACAATGTCATAATCCACATGTTGTATTGTCCAATTCAGAGCATATAGCTTACACCTTACACCCTTTGAAAAAGAGTTTTGTTTTACCGAAGAGAATTAAAGAACGAAGTCACTAAAATGATCCAGTTTTAGCCATCTACACAGTGAGCTCCAGCCACACACTCGCTACTTCATAGTGCTAAACGCTAAAGAAGTTGTACTGTGAATACAATTTTCCTAACAGCTCCGCCCATTCAGTTGATCAATAAAATTGACAATTTCTCTCCGTGGTTTCGATAGGCCATTATAGCCTATTGAAGGGCAAATTATTGTTGCCATCTATGCCCCATCGCCTTACACAGTGTGTTAATTTGCTTTTAGAAAAAAATCACAATATATTATCCTTATGTAATGATGCTATATATGAACTATTTTGAAAGGTTTTATCAATCGATGTGAATCAATAGCCTACGATTGCCTACTGGTAGCCTGTCGTCCAAGCTGATGCAAAATGTGGGGTATACTGTAGATCCAACTCGATTGATAAAACCATTGAAAGATCCAGGCAGCAGAGTCTTTCATATTGGAGACTTATAATTATAGGTTAACAGCGTTTTGGTTAACTTTTTAAATGCACAAGAACAATATTTATGTAATGGAAGAATATCCGATCAGCCGTTTTGAGCTATAAACCAGAGTTGTTATTGGGATTGTTATTAATTGGGATAAAATCGTGAATCTGGATAATTTTGGCCAGGATAATCGTGGCATAAAATTCTCATATCGTCCCACCCCTATTCAGGACAAACTGGTAAGCAGTTTTCTTTTTATTAAAAAATTTAACAAATGTAGATGTTATATAAACTGTTTAGAAACATTAAACATGAGCTGTCAAGTGTAAAACCTGACACTATTGATCACTCCCTTCTCTTAGAGAGACTGGAAACCCACATTGTGGACATGTTCTATGTGGACATGTTCTAGCCTGGTTTAAATCTTATTTATCTGAAAGATATCAGTTTGTATGTGTGGATGGCATATCATCAGACAAATCAAACTTATGTTTTGGTGTTCCTCAAGGCCTGATTTTGGGCCCATTATGGTTCTCACTATATATGCTACCTCTGGGTGATGTCATCCAGAATCACAATGTCAATTTTCACTGTTATGCTGATGACAGTTGCATATTTCGATGAAGCATGGAGAAACCCCAAAATTAGCTACTTTCGAAGCATGCGTTTCAGATATTAGGAAGTGGATGACAGAGAACTTCTTGCTTTTAAACTCAAGAAAAACAGAAATGCTTGTTTTAGGACCCAAGAAACAAAGAGCTTTGTTGTCAGATCTGACTGTGAAAATCGACGGCTGTATGGTCGTATCCCAAAAAACTGTAAGAAACCTCGGCGTTACCCTTGACCCTGACCTCTCCTTTGATGAACACATAAAATATATCTCAAGAGTTCCTTATTTTCATTTTCAGAACATTGCAAAAATCGTAAACATTTTATCAAAAACTGATGCAGAAAAAACTAATCCATGCTTTTGTTACTTCTAGATTTTTTACATTGGCTGCCTGTTAGGGTTAGGGCTAATTTTAAGGTTTTATTGTTAACCTATAAAGCAATACATGGACTTGCTCCTACTTACCTCACTGAAATGATCCAGCCATACATACCTACACGTAACCTTAGAACGCAAGATGCAGGCCTTCTAATTGTACCTAGAATTTCTAAACAAACAGCCGGAGGCAGGGCTTTCTCTCATAGAGCTCCACTACTGTGGAATGATCTGCCAACTACACTGCGTGCACAATTACTAGGCAAATCGTATTCCTCCAAATTTATTTTATTGTGGTACAGGACTTCTTCCTTGAAGTCCTGTACCTGCTTGAAGAAAGTATCTTCCAGAAACTGGCAATAGGTATGGGAGTTGAGTTGGACCTTTTTTGGACCTTTTCAACCCGAAAAGGTCCAACTACCTCATCCTTAATGATAGCAGCCCATACCAGTACCCCTCCTCCACCTTGCTGGCGCCTGACTCGAAATGATGCCCTGTGTCCATTAGTGATGGACACACAGGCCCATCCATCTGGTCCATCAAGAGTCACTAATTTCATCTGTCCATAAAACCTTTGAAAAATCTGTCTTCAGGTATTTCTTTGCCCAATCTATACGCTTCAACGTGTGAATCTTATTCAGTGGTGGTCTTTTTTCAGCCTTCTTGACCTTGGCCATGTCTCTGAGCACTTGACACCTTGTACCTCTGGACACTCCAGGTAGGTTGCAGTTCTGGAATATGGTGGCACTGGAGGATAATGGGTTCCTGGTAGCTTCACGTTTAATTCTTCTGAAGTGTTTTGCAGTTAATTTGCGTCTTTTCTTCTCCATGCATTTTTTGCACCCCAGTTGACTATTCGCAACAAAACGTTTGAGTGTCCGGTGGTCACGCCTCAATAGATTAACTATTTCAAGAGTGTTGCATCCGTATGAAAGGCATTTGACAATTTATAACTTTTCAGTGTCAGTTAAATCTCTTTTTTGGCCCATTTTACCTCAGGTCATGAAGCTGCCTAATAATTATGCAGACCTTGATATAAGGTGTTATTCCCCGCTGCCACACCCTATCTCATTACACGAATACATATCACCTGAAAATGATTCTATCCAATGAGCATTCAAGTTTATACGGTTTGGAGTTTGAAAATGTGCATAGAAATAATAATACGATCAGAATACTCATTTGCCAAATAATTGTGCATGCAGTGTAAGGTTCGATGTGTAGACTCGGTGCAAACTTTCAAGTGTCTACTAAACACTCATCTCTTCAGCATGGCCTATGATTAAGTGCAGTCTGGCCCAGGGGTGTGAAGGTGACCGGAAAGGCTTGATACTGTCCACTCTTGCTGTCTTGCCAGGTGGGCTCTCATCGCCACTGGGGTGCCCTCCCTCCAGTAGCATTCGGGGGTGGAGTCACTGGCTTGTTGTTGTCTCTCTGTTGCGCCCATTGTGCAATTGGGTTGAACTCTGCTGGCTATACTCGGCCCTCAATTCAGGGTGGTTGCGGTTGGTGGGTGTCCCTTTGGTTGATGCTTGGCAATGTGGGTGGATTGATTTCATGCCTGTTGGGCCCTGTCCAGGGCCTCCCCCGGATAGGGCCCCAGTGTCTCAGCCCCAAGGTCTTATGCTGCTATATTATTGTGCCGGAGGAGTAGGGTCAGTTCTCCTTCTCCACTGTAAATCCTTATAAATCTAAGAAATGCACTCTCTACATTTTCCTTGTCTCCTGCCCTGTTTAAACTTAGGAGGACATGAAGTCTTGGATCAGCAGCAGCCATTCATTATAGTTAAGATAAGTCTGATATCGTCTACTAGCTAATGTAATGCAATCGTCAATATTATTGGTAAAATGAGCTAACAAGCAAATTAGCAGATTAAGCAGCTTGTAGCTCGCTGCCATCATTGTCATGTAATGCTTGTCCTGATAGCTAGCTAGCAAAGGGGCATTGAACAATGTTGATGTAACTTGCTATGGATAATTCAATTGTTAATTTTCATTAATCTACAGTAATTCTAAATGAGATATCTCTGGACACATCAACTAAATGTGATGTGTCGTCATATTATTAACAGTCCTACACCTCCGGATTACCAGGCTTGAAAGACTTGTTGCTGTCCCTGTCCAAAGTCCTCCTGGTTGTGTTGCAGATTGTTACGCATGCAGGTACCGTGTATGTGCGTTTGTGTTTTCTCCCCTCCTGCCGTTTCCCCAGGTGTCCTTTATGTTCCTGATTGTGTTCGTTGGTGTTTCCCACCTGGCAGTCATGAGTGCATCGCCTGACTGCTGAGATGGACCAATCAGTGGACACCCATCCTAATTGCACCACCTGTTCCTTTTTCCATTACCCAATCGCATCACACATCTCTGGTTTAAAAACCCAGTCAGTTGGTTCTCCCAGAGAGGCTCTTTTGATTTACCCCACATGGCATAGACACTCATGAGATACATACCTTTTTTGATAGACAGACACTTTGTTCATACAAACATCTCACTTTGTCCTGTTTCATGTGAGTATGTATTGCTGTGGTGTTTTGTTTGGTGTTGTCTAGTCAATTGTTTGCTGTGTGCTGTTTAGTCCTCGTTCAACCTGTGTGTTTTTGTTTGACCCTGTGTCTCTGGGAAAAGGGGTTTTTAGCAAGTCGCCCTTGGGCATACACAACCCGTAGGAAAACTGTGTCTAAAAACACTAGTTAGAACTGAGTGGACCACCCACTGTATTTTTGTATTGGTTAGTTGTTAGTTAAGCGGTTCTTAAGGCAGGCAAGTTCAGTTTAGGGGTGTTTTGACAATATTATTTCATTTCTTGGGTCCAGCTCAGCCCCTTTTTCCCTACCCCCTTTACCGTGTGTTTATAATAAACGTTTTATGTTTGACGGTAGCTTTGGTTGTCTGTGTCGTTTGTTCTCACTGTTCCTGTACACTACACCACTTTGCATGAGTTTTAGGTTACGGGTCTCTGTATCATCCGCCCTAGACTGCTAGAGCCACAGGGTTCGTAACATAACGTGGGGGCTTCTACCTAGAAATAAAACACTATAAAAGAATTTAGAAGATAAATCACTTCTTTTTACGCGTAATTACGCAGAACGGCCACCAGGTGGCAGCACGAGATCGCTAGTGAAGTTTGGACTTCTATAATTTATAAACTCAGAAAAATTACCAACTTTTTCCCAAAAACTCAAGAACATCCCCATACTATGTTGACAGAAGAACATTTTTATATCATATTTATAATACAAACGATGT